>VDFB02017558.1:0-17898 GCA_007258455.2 Sequoia sempervirens
TTTTCTCCTTTATCATCAAATTTTTGCCTCTTCTCTTTTGTCACCAGTGCATATGCCACACACCCAAAGATTCTTAGGTGCTCAACACTCCACTTGTTGTTTGTCCAAGCCTCTTGTGGAATCCTATCATGGACAACCTTTGTGGGACACCTATTCAGTATGTAAACAACTGTTGCTACTACTTCTCCCCAAAAAATATGTGACATCCCTTTTGCTTTCAACATACTTGTTGCCATTTCTTGAATGGTTTTTTTTTTCCTTTCTGCCACTCCATTTTGTTGTGGGGTATATCTTGTTGTGAATTGTTTATGAATACCCTCATTCCTACAAAAATTCAAAAATTCTTTGGAGATGAACTCTCCCCCTCTGTTCTAAGGGCTTTGATATAGTATCCACTTTCCTTTTCAATTGCTGCCTTAAACCATTTAAATTTCTCAAAGGCTTCCGATTTTTTTTTCAAGAAATAGACCCATATTTTTCTGCTGTAATCATCTATGAATATCATGAAATGGGTATTTCTAGCTAAGGTGGGGGTTTTCATGGGTCCACACAAATCTGAGTGCACTAATTCTAATGGTGATTTTGCTCTCCTAGAGTACCCTGATTGAAAGGGTTGCCTATGCTGCTTTGCTAAAATGCATGCTTCACATTTTCCATCGGGTTCTACAATAGATGGTAAACCCCTAACCATTCCTTTCCTAGACAATAAAATTAAACTAGAAAATCTTAAGTGCCCATACCTTAAATGCCAAAATTTGGATGGGTCTTTGATGACTGTTCTGAATGTAGACTGTTGTTCCACAGTCGATTGCTATTCTTCTACTATCAGCGCTGATGAACATTGTTGTTTCTATCCTTTTTTGTGTCTGTCATAGACACTATGTGCATTCTAAGAGGAAACATTTTGTTTCTTGTCGTCTGCATGACTTCCATCACTTTCTTGCTGCCTCCTCTGTCAAATATCTTGCATTCTCCATTCTCCATCAGGATTTTGTAACCATTTTGGACCATTTGTCCAATGCACAATAGATTATGCTTCATGCCAGGGGCATAATAGACATCCTAGATTTGCTGCTTCTCACCATTCTTGGTTTGAATGTTGACAACACCTTTTCCAATGACAGGAACCTTCTCATCGTTTCCCATTTTGATTTCTATTTTTATACTATTGTCTATGGAGGCAAAAAATTTCTTGTTACCACTCATGTGGTTGCTGCATCCGATATCTAAATACCAAAATTCATGATTGTTGTGCTCAACAAGGTTGCAAACAATAAAAACATTGGTCTGTTTGTCATTATTGACCTTATTCTCATTTGCTACATTAGCATTTTGGCCTCCATGGTCATACTGCTTCTTTCTGCACTCACTAGAATAATGGCCATATTTGTGACAATAATAACACTACACAATACTTTGGTTAGACCTCTGATTCGAACTGTTGTTCTTTTTATGGTTTTAGTTTGCTGATTGTGAGCTGCTTGGCTCCTCTTGGTTGTTTGAGTCTCCTCTTCCAGTATTGCTTCTTCCTCTGCCTCTTTGACCTTTGTCTCTGTTGTTTCTTCCTCTTCCCTGACCTCTTCCACTGGTTTGAGCTTTGAAATCTTTCTCTAGGGAAGGATCAGATCTATTCAACTGCTGCTCATGGGTTTGTAGTGAACCCATCAACTCATCTATAGTCATTTGAGACAAATCCTTTGCCTCTTCAATGGAAACGACTATATAATCAAACTTAGTAGGTAGACTTCTTAGGATTTTCTCAACAATCCTTTGCTCTTCCATTGTTTCACCATTGACTCTTAGTTGATCTATCAAAGTGGAGACTTTAGTGTGGAAATCTGAAATAGACTCATTATCTTTCATTAGTAGAGTCTCAAAATTTCTTCTCAAGAGCTGCAACTTAGCTAACCTTACTTTATTAGTCCCCTTGTAGCTGTTTTGTAGAATTTCCCAAGCTTGTTTTGCATAGTTTGATGCTACAATACGTGGAAAAATAGCCTCACTCAAGGATGCCTCAATCAAACTGAGGGCTTTTGCATCTTTCATCCTAGTTTCTTTCAACTGATTCTTTTGTGCATTTGAAAGGGCTGCAAATACATTTGGGTCTGTGATATCATTGAACCCATTGATAACCAATTCCCATAGGTCATTAGCAACAAAGATTGTCTTCATCTTCTTAGCCCATATATCATAGTTCTTCCCATCAAAATTTGGTGGCTACTGCCAGCCTTTGCTCTCACCACCTGCTATTCTTCTCATTCTCAAATTTGGGAAAATTGATTAATGCCTAGATAACCTAGGGCTTTACCCACAATAAAAAAAAAAACAAACTGCCTAGAAAAATAGGGCTCTGATACCACTTGTTGGCCCGGCGAGGGGTGCAACAATACATAAAACATAGATGTTGTCTTTGTAACAAATTCAGGGCCAGGCAGAAAATAGAAAACCGCAGTTACTGAGACAACATAAAGGCCGCACACAAAAGATTTGCAGATTGCCATATTCCTCGTTTTGCTTACAAAATTACAAAAATACATAATACGTACTGCATTTTACACTACAAATAAAGAGCATAAACGGGCTGGACTATTAGCCAATACAATGAACTTCTACTCACACCTATGATGTTGCTTACTGCAGTGCTGGAAACTGCTTTTGTTAAAGCTGCTACGAACATAACTGGTTGTTGGGTTTGATAAGCATTCCCTTTTGCTTTCTCCTTGTTCTATGTTGAACATTCATTCTACTGCTGCAGGCTTCTCCACAAAAAATAAAACTGACTTCTACAAAAACCAACGGTTGCATTCCTTTTGTCTTGTTTGAAAAGCCAACTCAAAAATGAGCGCTTCATTTCAAATTCAAAATTATCTAACAAAATTAAATGTTGCAGATTCAAAAAACAGAGTTTCCAAGTATACATGGGGGGTAGATGAGAAAAGTTTGACTCAGATTAAAATAATTCCTAACAATTTTTATGATGTATCTATTAGTGATTAATCTTTCATCCAAATCTTTTGGCAAAATTTCCTCTCTTTTAAACATAATCATCAATTTAGTTGCTTTTGTTCCAAAACTGAAGTATGTCAAATTACTGCTAATTAGGAATCAATTTATCCTGCTGAATTGGTATATTTTGTCTGGACATTTTCTGAAATAAGTAGTTGCATCAATTTGGAGATTTATTTTTGTTCATTTTTTCAAAAATCCTTGCTGAATCTATTTAATATATGTTGAGTGTGATTGGTTACTTATAAAGATCTGAGTTAATAATAGTACTAATCAGCATCAAAACCCTGTTGAGGAGTTTGTTAAATATTGTCAGAATATCTTAAATTTACTTCTAGTTTAGTTGATATATCATTTGTGCTAGTGACGTTAATTTAATGGTCTGGTTATCAAAATTTCAGGACATCACTGCAGTCAGCATTCTTGCAGTGAATACTAAAGACATTCATCAAATAGCATACAAAAAGGCCCTAGATGGACACATAGTTTCTTTCGCAGTTCTAGTTATTGCGGCTACAAATCTTATTCTTCCTACATTGGTGCAAAGTGACAATCAGCCTCATATCCAGAGAACAATCTTTGAAAGTTTGGTGAACAATGCTGTCTCACTTTGGCAGATCAAAGGTAGGAGTAGTGATAATAACAACAGTGATGATTCTGATAAGGGAAGCACGAGCACCATAACTGGTTCAAATATTCAACAACAAAGAAAAATGCTTCTCAGTGAAATCGAACTCCTCCTGCACTTCAAGGAAGGGATCATAAAACCTATAAGAGAGGCCAAAAGAATGACTACTAATGCTCCCTTCTTGCCACTTGTTCGAGCTTCTCAGGTCAAATAATATTGTGACTTGAGCTTACCTTTGAAGAAGTCACAAAAAGTTTGCACATTTTCTTAATACTTTCTATGGTAAGCTGTTAGCTTACTGGTTATCTAGTTGATTGCAGACTGGAGATGAAGCATTGGTGAAATTGCTCGTAAATGGAAATATGGATCCCAATGAGGCAGATAGCGATGGAAATACTGCCCTTCAATGGGGCCTTAGGGCTACTGCCACTAATCAAGATACAAGGTTCTTTCATCTTCATCGAATCTTTCTTAGCTAGTTACCAATTGTAATTGGTTTGGAAGAATAATTCGTGTATCAAATCTTGGGCCAGGCTTATAAGTTTACTTCTTAGTCACGGAGCTTCCGTAAGCGCAAGGAACAGATTTGGACTGACTGCCGTACACGTGGCAGCAAATTATGGTCATCTTCAAGGATTGCAGGTTTGAACCCTTGACATAGATACTGATTTCCTAGGTTTCATTATTTTTCAAATTTTCAATGCAATTCGCAACAATTAGAATTGCGGCTTTCCACAGAGAACATACTAGGTTAAAGTTTACTTCTATTTAATTCGGTATATTATTTTTCTTTTCTTTGAGATCACAGATGCTTTTGATTCGAGATGCAGAAGCAGTTGACATGGTTACAGAAACAAAGGAGACCCCTCTGTTTTATGCAGTTAAAAACAATCATTTTGAATGTGTTGCGCTTCTGCTTGGTTATGGAGCTAATCGTCAAGCATTAAATCTAAGGTTATACATTTGTTTCTTATTAACTTAATTTCCCATTATGTTATTTGCTATTCTGTAACAATAGAACCCTGACTATACCTGTCCAGGGAACAAAGGCCTGTTGATGTTGCAAAGACACAAGACATGCGAGAGATGCTAAATTCTCAATCCGTCTTTCAATTCGGTGCGCAATGTTCGATTTTCTTTAATTTTATCTTATAATAAATGGATATTCAACAAGCCACATCATTTCCCCTTTGCATAGGTAAACTAAAGGAGTATCTGATGGCCCCAGCGTCACTAGAGACCACCAGTGAAAAATGTCTAGATAATACTGCAAAGCTTCAACTAATTAAAGCTGGGAGCGGTAATCAGGATCAAGATCAACACGAAGACAGGTTATAGACTGTTGTTCTCACAACAAATTTCACTTATTATCTATCGCTAGCAAGTTTACAACAAGAAGAATTTGACTTTTACTTGTCATTCGTCAGTTCAAAATTGTCATTGTACACCAAAACAGAGATTTGCAGGTACTATGAATCTCCCAGTGGCTGTGTCAGAGGGGATAAGTGCTATTTTGCCCATGGAGATGGAGAACTGCGACGAGTCAAGATGTTCAGAAGCACTTCACGGGCTATTTGTGGGATACCTTTTAAGGTTAACATATTCATAAAGATTACTGAACGTTGTTTGTTACCTTCCCTTCACAGAGTATTTTTTTCTTCTCAACAACTTTATATGATAATAAAATTACAACACCGTGATATTCTAGCAGCGTATCCCTGAGGATTTAAACAAGAAGGTGTTTGTTGGAGGCCTTTCACCTTCAGTAGAATCTGGTTTGTTAGAAATGCTAATGTTTTGAGATAAAATAAAGTTCAGATTTAAAGTTTATAAACTAGCTGGTTCTAATAACAATGGATCTACTAACCGGCAGAGGATCTGAGAGATATTTTTGAGAGTAAATTTGGGCCAGTTATAGATGCTGTAGTCATCGGCAGTCAAGGTGGAGAGCACCTTCACTCCCGCGGCTTTGGCTTTGTGACATTTAAACACCAAGAGTCTGTGGCCTCTGCCGTGCAAGCACATTATATACCGATTTTTGGCAAAATGGTAAGAAATTTTATGCCTATATCACATATTGTAAAGTGCCTAACTGTTCCATAAGCATACAGGTGGAGATTAAGGGCGCAATTCCCAAGCCCATGCTGGAGCTCATGAAAGGAACTAATGTTCAAGAAGAAGAAATGCATAAAAATGACAGAGAATTTGATGCTAGAAAGCAAAGTATATCGTCATCATCACCGTCACCATTGGATAGAGATAATTTGCTAACGGATGTGCAAGAAGGAAGAGATTCGGCGGATACTATTACACCATTATCAGTGCCAACCCCTGTAGAATCTCCAGCCTGGGTGGAAAAATTTAAAAGTTGGCTGCCAGTATTCCTAGGAGAAGTATCAAAGCGGCTCAAGGAAGGGGAATGGTATCCCCTCTCTTCTCTCAAGGGAGATTTCAGAGCAACCTGTGGCTTGGAGCTGGACCATATTTCTCTTGGCTACATTAAGCTCAGCGACTTCATCCGTTCCATACCAGGCTTGTGCAGGATGAAAATTGTTCCTGTTGGAATGGCCCTGCTACCCACATGGTTATTCTCCCGTCACTGTCAGCTCCAAAGGAATATCATTCAAGGATTCAACAATCTATTGGAAGCGGGAGGAGTTCATTTGTGGACAAAGGACGCACGTATGCAGATGCTGCAGGACGAATCCCACAAGGAACATCGATATCTATGTCTGCCCCTCTTCAACCTAATCACTTAATTACAACTCCTGGGGCCGAGACCTACTCGAATGCTGAATTTTTTGAGTCTGGTCCTTTGCTTTATCATCAATCTACTTGTACAGGCAAATACCCAATCAGAACCAAAGAAGATGTTCGCTACCTCACAAATCTTTTGTCCGACTTCAATGTGAATACGGATGGGACGGTTCTCACTAGCACAAATCAAAATACACTAGTCAAGACTTACACTGTGAATCAACCTGCTGCACCCATCAATTCTTTCGTCCAAGCCACGGAAAGCATGGAATCGCCTGTGTGTTATAACATCATGGATATTCCTCGTTCAAAATTTCAGCTTGCTCCGCCTATTCAATACAACCCACCATCATCCTCTGAATCTGGGCAGGGACATGGACATCCTTTCTTAAGTTGTCTACAACAGGGAGGAACTTCATTTTTCACTCCATGGACTCAACAGAAGCCTGAGGCACCATTGTGGACACCCACTGTCAGCCCTAAATTATGGGAGGTAGTAAATAAATTACTGATAATTCAACAGGCACTCTCTTATTTCTGACGTTTTGAATTGATCTTGATGTGGTAATCTTACTTCTATTTTTGTTTTGAAATTTTACAGAAGTCGCCACAGAGCGTTCTGTCGCCGTACAGCCCAGCATACTCTTCGCCCTCAGAAATGGATGGAAGCAATATTAGTAAGGGCAATTGCAGAGTATGTAAGGAGAGGAAGGCTATTTGGATAGCAATACCATGTGCTTACAGAACTCTATGCACTGATTGCTGCAACAATCTTAAACTTTCTCAGAGGCCATTGAATTGCTTTATTTGCAATCACCCAGTGGATAAGTTCATTGTTATGTACTAAAGAGACACTTTAATAGTCTTAGATTTGTGTTTGTGAACAACTCTTGATAGTCTTAGATTTATGTTTGTGAACAACTCTATTCATGAATGTAATACACAAGCTTCCAATAGTGTTTCCAGACTTCTGTTCCTTTTCGTAGAAGATATCGTATTTGCTAGTAGATATTAACATGCTTGTAAATAGGATTTGTATCTTGAGTTCAATTGATTTAACAAAGCAACTCAGATGCTAATATGTAGCATGCTTTCTTACTTTACCAGTGTTGTTGATCTTTGTCATTTCCGTTCTTTCTATTTTTCAGTAACATCCTTTCCATTGATGACCGTAACATATAAATCAAAAGGGAAATGGCTTTAAATTGAACATGTTTTAGATATGACAAACAAATTTCCTCAGGAGATTGCTCCTTTCTGATGTGCATCAGAGGCTCTGGGTTGAAATTAAATTGACATTTGCTAACGTAGACTAATCTGCAGCAGATTTTAATATTAGCAACAAGCTCCATGTATGGATAATAAAGGTATCGAAAGCTCGCTAACATGTCTTTCTTAGCAAACGTGTACTAGAGTCCCCAGCCTGAAACTACTAAATTCAGTTGTCCAGCAGATACAATTATTCCTGCAAATTGAGTTGGGTAGATAATTTTTTGAATAATTTGGCATGTCTAATTTTTTTCACTCGATAAGTATGTTTTTCATTGAAAAAGTGATCATATTTGCTGGGGGTATTTTTTTATTTCTGTTTATATTTTAAAGTATTTATATATAATTTTTTTCTATGATTTCATACAATATCTGAAAATGCTTGAACATGTCTATTCATATCTTTACATTTTTAAGAATGATTTATTGTTATAATATTTGAAAAATGATTGAGTTTATCGATAATTTTATTATTATACTAAGCATTTTAACCATAAAAATATTGTATATTATCTTTGTTTTTCATTATTTTATTTTTTAAAATTATATATACACTATTTAGAATTATCTGATATTTTCTTTTCTACAAGTTTCCTATGTATATTGGTCTATATCTTTTTATTGGCCTTTACTTATGTGTCTTAAAGTCCAGACTAATCTCAATGAGCAGCATGACATGAGACCTAATTTGATGGCCATTTAACTATATTTAAGAATTTTCAAATATAAAATATGTTAAATATTTTTTAATCATATGTTAATAAATGCATTTTATTTTTAAATGATTAGAAAAAGAGTAATATTAAGATTTGATCATATAATATATGTATACTACTGTTAGATATAAAATAATACATCTTGTCACATCCCACGTTTCGATGAAGTGGGAAATTTGAATAATATAAAATAAAATATGAACAACGTACTTGGAACTTTGCCAACGACCCAATAAAGGGAAGGTAGAAGACATTTATGGTTTACTCTACTCCATTCCACGAGAGGGGACAGCATGAATTTAAGAAGAATGGGCTCGAGTAAGGCGAGGATGGCCATAGGGCATGGCATCCCAGTTCTGTGAGCTACTCAATTACAGGCTGTGAGGAAAATGAGGGGTTTTTAGACAGTTTTAAACTCTCACGACCCTGAGATTAGAGGGACTTGCTGTTTTGAGAGGGAGAACCAAGAGAGAATGCAGAGAGTGCGAGTAGAGGGAGAAAATGCATGGAAAAAGAAAGACAGGAGCAACAGAATACGACGAGAGGAATGGGTGAATGGTGACAAGGGAAAAACCTCTAAATGCGTGTGGCAGAGGAGATTCCCGGGTATTGGGAAGGAAAATGTGACAGGAGGGAGCGCATGGGAGAAGAAAGGAGAAATAAATGCGTAGAAGGAGAAATTGAGAAGGAAGATTGGTAGGAAATGCCCAAAACAGATTTGTTAAAAAGCTTAGAAACTCTCAAGCAAGGCAAATTTGGCAGGAGAAAAAGCCAAATTCCAAAACCGTGCCAGCATCCTCCTTGCCTGCCCTAAAAGGGGAATATTAGAGGGTAGAGGGAGACGAAGGAGAAGCTGAGCAGAGTTGAAGCGAGACCATACAGAGAAATGCAGAGGCAAGGAAGGAAGCTCGTGAGGTAGAGAGAATGGAGAGGAAAAATGTGGTTCCGTGAACTGCAAGGGTTGCAGAAAATGCGTGAAAATGATCTGTTAAAAGAAGCTTTTGAAACTTGCAAGCTCAAGCAAGTGGCGGGTGTGAAGCCAAATTCAACAACCGTTGCCATCATCGTCCCTGGCGCTGCCGCCGTGAGTGTTCTGGAACAGGGCATGGACATCCAGTGAAGCAGTAAGGAAAAAGGGTTTTTCGATGTCTTAGGCATTCTCATCAGATAAGTCCCCTTCACCTTGTTATTGTGCAAGGACGTAATATATGGTTGATCTGCTTGATCTTGATTTACCCTAGTGTTTGATCTTATGAATAATACTATGCAGAACGGAAGTAATGAAGCTCTTTTTTTTCAATTCTACACATAAACCAAGAGGTGTTTTAGTGTCATAGATTATAGGAGTCACATACATGCTTGTAGGTATGTGCCTAAGTATGCCCCCCTTACCTCTCTACATGTAGACATTACTAGTCATTTGTGTTCCCATCGAGGAGTTGTATTTAATGGGTCACATTTTTGACATGGAAATAAACACATTCTCGACTATGCAAACTAATGTGGTTGGGAATTCATACTTTGCAATTATAGTTTGAATTAAGGGCATAGGCATTAATAAAGAAGGCACGGGAACCTACAAAATGATAACCCTCTTATAACTTGAAGATATATTTCTATCATAATAAGTAAAGTTATGATATTCACTGGTTTGTAGTAGCTCATTTTAAATGCTCTATAAAAACATATTTCTAAGAGATTTATGTGTGGGTAGATAAAACCCATGTGCATTAATTAGTGGGAAATTCAAGACTTTTCTAGTATGTTCAATATGGTGGGAGTAAAGGAACCCATGTTTTGTAATCTTATTATCACTTTTATTAGTAAATTTGATATAGTCCAGTATTGATAAATGTTGCAAGGTGGAATGATATCGATATAATTGAAGGATATAACTTAGGTTAATAAAGGGTTTGATAACCCATCTTGGACCATTTCAAACTTACCTACAAGATTACAATTGGTAGAGGCATAACAAGCTCATGTATTTAACATGTTTATTAGCTTATAGCTAAGAAAAGTGTTTTAGATCTTAACATATATCTTGAAATTAGAGGGTGTTATATTGTAAAGAGCTCTTAGTAGGCTTGGAAATAATTGAGTTATTATTCAGGATTACGATGCCTTTACTTTAGAAAGAATATCAAGGGCAAAGAGTCCTAGATCAAATCTTTAGCTTTAAGATAACCTTATAATATGAACCCCAAATTATATATAATTAATATGAGCCTTGGTACTTGGATGCATAATATTGTAAGCAATGGTGACCTTGTTTAGATGCACTATGACCATACTATACCAAACAAATCTTTAATATTGAAACTCAGTACTTTCGATAATCCGTCGATACCATGGCAAATGCTTTAATGGTTGCATGATGTCTATCAAGCTCTTAAATGTGAGAACCTTGATAAAGAAATTATTATTATACCATAATGAACCGCAATATAAAATTGTATACCAATTGGAAGGGAACTATCATTTAACTTGACAATGTGGTTGAGATCAAGTTATGAGATAAATCCTACGTAGCATCTCTTGATACCTTCTAATGATCATTATGGTTAGGTTTAGATTGAATGATAAATAAACTATCTAGTCTATTAAATATACTATCCTACGAATATGGGGTTGCACCATAAAGAAAAAGAATTTAGAAGATCAAGAATATTATCAATAATATTATTGATGGGCATATGTTTTCATATATTGGTCTAATGGATATAGTGATGCCAACTTTCTTAATTAGGATTCAAGCAATGATTATAACATAAAACAAGCTCATAAATACTATTGTAGGTCTTGTAAAGATATCTATTGACCCGTTGAGTATAAGAACCTCCATATTGAATCTAAAGTGTTTGCCTATAGGTTCGTTAAATTGGAAATAAGGGCTTACGCTCGTATATTGTTAAGCATTATTAATCATTAAGACTTAATAAAAGGGACTCTATGGGGTACAAAATAGTAACCTAAGAAATTGGGGTTTATGATTGGTCTACAAAGAATGGCAAGGTTTTCCTTATATAGTATTTACTATACTTCACCCCCTTGGGTAATGATAATTGATTGATTATGAAATCTTTGGTACGGGAACCAAGGTGTATGATTAATGAAAGAAACCTTATGAGAACTACGTGTGACTTTGATTTGTGTGGAAGTAGGTACATAGGCAGTCCTTGGGCAAAAGATGCCTCTATGACTCAAGTCCGTAGGGGGAAGGTCTTGGGGCGGGTGGGTAACTCCTAGATGTTGGGGTTGTTTCTAATTGGTTTTACCTTCTTTCTACAATAGGCTTCAGATGAGGTCGATTGGGTAATTGGATGGTTATGAAAGAAAGCCTGGTAACTTGTATTCAATACATAATGTGTGTCTAAATATTAAGCTGAAGGAAAGGTATGAGTTGGACTACTTGGTAGTGGTTATCGGTTGAGTTGAGTTCACCTCGTGATTGGTACTAAGTGATTTCTATTATGTGTTATGAATATTAATCCTCATATTTAAATGATTATGTATAGGCTTCTAATTCGCTCGATGGTGATATGCTTATTCTATGTTAAGAACCTATCTTCCAGTTATAGTGCTAAGCATGGGCAAGGAGCAGTACTATGATGCTCGAGATTGACAGGTGTCTAGGAGTAGTACTATGCTCGAGATGGATAGTAGTCAAGGAGCAGTACTATGATGCTCGAGATTGACAGGTGTCTAGGAGCAGTACTATGCTTGAGATGGATAGTAGTTAAGGAGCAGTGATATTATGCTCGAAATTGATAGGTGTCTAGGAGCAGTACTATGCTCGAGATGGATAGTAGTCAAGGAGCAGTGCTATTATGCTCGAGATTGGCAAGTGTCTAGGAGTAGTACTATGCTCAAGATGGACAGTAGTCAAGGAGCAGTACTATTATGCTCGAGATTGATAGGTGTCTAGGGGCGGTACTATGCTCGAGATGAACAATAGTCAAGGAGCATTCTATGCCAGTGTAGACATGCAAAATTAACATTATGCATTTGATCAGGTTCATTCATCAACCGAACTAGATGTCGTATTAGGACCATTCATCAATTAATCAGGTGCACTTTCATCCATTCATTAGGCCGTAATTTCATCTCCTAAGATCATTTATTTAAAATCAAATAAACATTATCATCAACCTTTTAATAAATCAAAAATCCATTTAAATCAAATCCTAAATCATATTCCATTATTTTCTAATTCAAATAAATCAAATATCAAAGTCCTAAAAGTCAACTCACCCCTGATATCGTTAAAAGCCTAACCTAATCATCATTGATTTGTCCATCCATAATTTAAATGTTATTCATCCCACTTGCATTCTCTAGATATCTCCACTTTACAAGTAAATCAATTTTATTGATTTATTAAAAACCTCGTTTTCCTCAACATGACGAGTCCAACATAGTGGCTATTGTTGTTTTCATTCCTCTCAAATTTGTTAATTTAGATTCAAATTCTCCCTCTCACTTCCAGGCACTCTTCCCCAAATCTTTTGTGGTAGCCACTCCTGCATTTGACAAGTGTCATATTCTCATTAGAGGTCTTTGTTCACATTGCACCATCTTGGCCATTGTCTATGTCGAAAATCTATAAAATAAGGCCTTCATTCTCATTCATGGATCCACAAATTTTATGCAAGGTTACTCTCTTGGTTTGAGAAATAATCTTGTTCTTCATCTCCATTGCAATACATCATCATTTAACTATTGATCAAGGGTTGGGAAAGGGTCACTAGCACATGTGACACCAATCCACTATGGAATATGTGACTTGTTATTGCTTTCCTAATGCTTTAGTTTTTTTTTTTTGTCATGTATGGCATTTGGAAGTCTTTACAAGGTATTTCATAGAGGTATTTTGTTAGATTTGTGAAATACTAACCCCTATATCAAGTTTAGTTTTTGCAGATTTTAATGGATGCCTACAGCCAGTGATGGCCACCCTTAGTTGCTTAGTCGTCTGATGGACTGCAAGGAAGAGAGTTTCTAACAAAGGATAAGGAAGTAACAGTTGGACCAACTTCATAGTATAGTTTTGGCATATCTTAATGTGGAAAAGGTATACTTGACCCTAATGAGTTGAAGGTGGACCTCGGTGTAGTATGGGATACATTGAACCCTCTTTCCACTTGTTCGATGGTCTAGAAGATTGGGGAAAAGGATGGGACCCACGATGTAGTGCGCAATACACCGACATTCTTTTTCTATTTGGGACGCACTAAGGGCAAGGGTGTGTTAGCCAATGAGTATGTGCTTGCTAGTCGCGATGGTGATGTGATGTACATATGAGTCCGCCACTAAGGTACTTGTGGCGTATGCTAGAGCTAGTCACTATGTAGCAGTAACGTATAATGGAGCTAGTCACTATGTATAAGTGGCATATGTTGAATCTAGTCATTATGTATTTATGACGTATGTTGTAGCTAGTCATTGTATATATGTGACGTAAGTTGGAGTTAGTCACTTTGCATAAGTGACGTATATTAGATCTGGTCATTGCGTAAATGTGATGTCTGATGGAACCAATCACTATATGTATATGTGATGTGGAGGAGCTAATCACCTTGTGTATATGTGATTTATGCTCGAGTCCCTCCCTAAAGGAATTGGGGAATTAAGGAATAATATAACCCTGTGTGTTTGTGTATATTTGTACACCATGGATTGGTAATGTTTGGTGGGACCAACTGTTATATTAAGATTGGACTAAGTTATATAAATAGTCATGGTTTAGAGAGAGATCAAAGATCTCATACAAGAGGAGAGGATGAACTCCCTCTAACATTGGTGGGCGAACTACGCGGCCTCTGATTTCCTATGAAGGAGTACATAGGCAAGGTCATCAAGAAAGAAGCCTCAAGGCTTAGGTCTAGGTCTAGGAATGACCTTAACCTTGGTAGCTTACCTTCCTAGGTGTAAGGATATAAGTGGCAATGTCGAGATGATGCCCCATGGTGAATGAAGGAGTTTTGAATTTAACACTTCTAAGATACATGAAAGATGCTCAGATGATAAGTTGGTATTTGTCCTTAATTGATTTATGAAGGATTTAAAAAAAAAACAATTATTAGTAGCAACCGAGGGGCGGTTGTTACACATCTATCTAAAAATATAAAGAGATGTCAATCTTAGATTATTTTATTTATTTAAGAATTATTTTATTTTACTTATATTTTTTAAGAGTTCTTTTATACTTTTAATTTTTGTAACTATATATCAATTGTGTTTTACATACATTGTTAGAATATGACACTCTATTGTTTATTGCCACTCTAGAATATCTATTGGTATAATTAGTTAGTAATATAAATCTATTGTTAGTCAAATGTCCTTATTAGTTAGCAATATACAACTATTATTAGTCGATTATCAAATATTTTATCGATTGTTGAGTCACTTATCTTTCTCCAATTGTTTATCTCGCCATTTTTTTTTTGAATTGTTTATTTGAGTACCTTTTTCTTTACTAAAAATTTATTTTAGAAAATATTAAGGTATTATTTGTAACCATTTTAGTCATGAATGTGTAGGTTTGTTTTGTGTAAAGTGAGATATTAAGTAAATTGATTGTGCAAATTTCTTAGAGTCTCTTAATTTGATTTCTTCTAAATATAAAGAATGGAAGCATAGCGGATATTGAGAAAGATGGTGGAGATGGGAATACAAAAAGGAGTCATGTACAAGAGATGTAACTATTTGAAACTAAAGCAAGAGAGAAGTCGCCAATAGTATCAAAGTAGTAAAGGTAGTGAATCAATATGCTATTAATGGAAGTTATGTTTGCAATTATCCTATCTCAATATATTAGTTTGTAAAGAAAAATAATTCCAATAAATATTTACAAAAATGTAGTGCATATATGATCTAAAACAAATAACAACAATAAATAGAAAGAAAACACAATATGTAGTATTTTCACCTTGCAAAACTCTTTTGAGTAAAAAATATAGTATAAAGTTAAAAGCCAAGTCTATATTACATAAAAATCAACTATTCTTCAATATAATAATGATTCTCTTACACCACACATAAAAATGTGCAAATATAAATAAATGCATCAAAAATTAGTTCTACATATATTACTTCAACCTTTTCTTTCAACCATCCTTGTACATACAAAGTGTCTTTCGAGATTTTGTTAATAGATTTCCTTCTCATCTCCTTTGACAGACAAGTAGCAATAAGATTATTCATTTTTGGCTTTGCATCACTATCACTAATCACAACAATTAGATTTTCCCAAGTAATGGGTAAAGAGAAAAGTAATAAGATGTATTTATCTTCGTCTTCCAACTCAACATCTATAGAAGAAATTTTAATTAGAATCAAATTAAACATATTTAAATGACCTACAATAGAATCACCATATTTCATTTTTTAGTAAACACAACCATATTTTAATATACAACCTGTCAGTAAGATTGTTGGTTTGATAGATAACACATAAAACCTTCCAAAAATTGAATGTAGTGGTCTCCTTAGAAATATTCAAGATGAAAAATTTGCATACACAACCAAATGGTCCATCAGGCCTTCTTATCTAGTTTCAACCAATCCAATGGCTTACTTTCTTTTGAAACAAGCAATCAATAATCTCTTTCTTCTAGTAGATCTGCCATATTCAAATTTCACATCTCATAATTGGTACCATTAAATTTATTAATATCCATACAAAAAGTAGAAGCCATTATTTTTAATCCTTTCCACACATTTGTAAAACTGCACAATCCAAAAGATCCCAATACAAACAAAAAATCTTCAACACTTAATAGAAAGGCATCCCTCTATGCAAAATTCTTAGCTATGATGTCAAATATTGAGAAACAAGGTGAAACTATTGCAATAAAATATCTTACAAGTGTATGCAAGTTTTGAATCTAATTTTCTATTCAAGAATTACCATATGATGATTATGTAATTGCATAAAATTAATAGTATGAAAAAATATATAAAATCATATGAACATGAGATTTATGTGGAGAAGCCCTTTTGAGAAAAACTATATATGAGAAAGAGGATAAGTATGTATTAATCTTCAACAAAGAGATGCATCTAATACTAACATTATGTTCACTCTAATAGAACTCTATTAGCTTATCTATGTACCTATAAAACTAGTCCATGCCTCCAGTTTATAGATAAATAAATTGTAACATAAAATTATAATAATATTAAAGAAATCCCATATCTAAAATGAAGAGGGTCTTTCAAGAATAGTAAATGTACCTTCCAATGATCCATGAATAGAAAAAATAACCTCCAGGGCAAGTGCATGGATCTGTGACACAATTTTGGCCCTTAAGATGCCACTTTTTTTTTTTGAAATCAACAAAATTTGATTTGCACAAGAAAATGAAGATAGTTACGCTCAAAATTTTAAGATGTAGCAAGAACAAAAGTTGAAGTGCTTTGAGTCTAGTTTCTAAGTTACTAATTATTTTTGAAATTAATGAAGATTAACGGTCTCAAAAAGGGGGGGCAAAACAGGTCCTGTTTTTATAAAAAAAAAACAACATAGTGCCTGAGGGTTCCCCCCTTTTTTATTAACTTTTTTTTAGAATTTCAAAAATCCCAGCAGTGAGAAATTAGTTAACACCATGTAGTTTATCCTCCTTCTTTCGGATAATTTTTTAATGAATATATAATATTTTATGAAGTTTCAAAGTGGACACATCCTGAAAAGCTGAATTTTGAGCGTGTTCCCCCCTAAATTTTTGAAAACTAATCGAAAATTGATTTATTTTTTCATCATGTGTAGAATGGAGTCTAGTTTCAAAAAATGTAATTTGTTTGGTGTTTCAATGAACGAGTAAAAATCTATCCTAAAACTAGCACATGTTGGTTTTTGACCAAAACTGGAGGCATTTATAATAGAAGCTATGGATCAAAACTTTGACTAAATCAAAATGAAAAAAGAATTATATATTTAGATAGTTAAGGGAGAGGTTAACGCTATCATGATTTTTTTATAAACTTGCATTGAAAGACGTGCAAATGAGACAGGGAGCACAGACGAAAATATGAGAAAATTTGGCACCCTTTCATAAAATCACATCTTTTGCATGAAAGGGTTGTCCAAACCTTTGAGTCGGATGCCCAATGCAAAATACAACCCATTGGGTTGGTACTTCCCAATGCAACCTATTTGGCACTTGCCAAATTTGGTGTGCGCCAAATGGGTTGCTTCATTTGGCTAGCGCCAAATTTTGCGCTCGACAAATGTAATTCATGGCTTTTGGAATGCATTTCTCTAAACTCTTTGATTTTCTCTTTCTTTGCCAGGGGAACTATAAACATGAAATAAACATTTAAGTATAAGTTGACATTTACATATGGACATTTACTTTCTTGTACTTTAAGTTAGATTTCATGTGTATAGGCAAGATATTTTAGAGTGGTTTCGAATCTATAGGAGTTATAATGCAAATTCTAGTTTTTGGAAGATTTAAGAAAAATTCAGATTTAATCAAATTTCATCTTTCTCTCTCTATCTCATTTTCATCTCTT
>VDFB02017559.1:0-31043 GCA_007258455.2 Sequoia sempervirens
TTTATCAAATTTGGGGATCTCAAATCCCTTTGGGAATAGTTTCATTACAAGACTCCTGTCAAATGGATAAGGACACAATTTTTTGGGTGTATTCGTGGTTCTCCCTGACTGAAGGTCAAGCACTTGTTGCGAAAGCAACCTGATTTGTGCTGTCACATCATTTTGTAGATCAGGGGGTGGAGTAAAGGTGTTTTGCGGTGGTTCAATTGTTGGTGGGATGGGTGGATTGGTTGGTGTATTGATGGATGGTGCTTGCACATTCTGCTGTGCCAAGTATGCTTGCAATTTCTATTGTACTAACAACACTTGTTGTTGGTCCTATTGCTGTTGTGCTAGTAGTGCCTGTTGCTAAGCTTGTTGTTACTGTTGTTGCACCAACAATGCTTGTTGTTGGGCTGCTAATCAGGCTGATTCTTGTTGCTCTTGGTATTGTTTTAGCACTTGTTGATATGCTTGCTGCTAGGTTGCTTGTTGTTGTGTGAGATATTGTGCTTGTGCTTGTGCTTACTGAGCTTGGTATTGGGCTTGAGCTTGTGCTATCTATGAGGCTTGTGTAGCTTGAGTAGCTTGAGCAGCTTCTTGTTGTTGTAATAAGGCTTGGGATTGTGTAGCTTGCTGTGCTTGTTGCGCTTGTTGTGCTTGTAGTGCGGCTTGAGCAGTTTGAGTAGCTTGCTGAGCAACTAGTTGTGCAGCTTGTCGGTTTTGGATTTGTTGGAGTGCCTTTTGATAGGTAGCCTATTAAGTAGCTTGTAATGAAATGCTATATTGGTTTGATGTATTCAAGTTTGGTGGTGGTGGTGGAGGTGGATTTGGAATGATGCTTGTTGTGGTGGTGAGGGGCACCGTTGTATTAATGAGTGGGTTTTGAGTGGTGGATGGTGCGATCGATATGCTTGGTTCCTGCGAGACCATGTTTTGAGATGTTTGGGTGATGGTTGATGATGTGATGATTTCCTGTGTTGTCATTTGTTGTTGCGATATCGATGGCAAGATTTGGGGATTTGGTATGATGCTTTGATTAATGTTCGAGGTGTTGGTTGGATTTTGTTGATTGATGTTTGGTAGAGGGGGGAGCCCTAAACCAATAGGTGGTGTGGATATTGATGGAAATGGTGGAATTGGTGGAAATGTGAGTGGCATACTCCCTTGTGGGAATGATGAAGATGTAGTGTCAAAAATGCCCCCTGGTCCAAATAAATCACCTTCTCCTTGTGAGGTTATGGGGAGAGAAGTTTGAGGTGTTGCATGAAATGATGATGATGATGGGTCAATAGGATCATGGAATGTGAGGGGGACATATGGATTTGATGGGTTTTGGGGTGTGGTTTTCCCTAAGATGGTGTTTGCGTCCAAATCTTAATTATTCATAAGGGGGTGTGTTTGTAAAGCATTGAGAAATGTGTTTCCCTTGTTAACAATGGGTTGAGTTGGAGCAATGGATGATGTAATTTGTAGGATGTTTTGAGTGACATTTTGGATTGGGGGTGTAGATGACATCAGAGGCATGGATGAAATTGGAGGCATGACCCCAAAATATGGTTCCACAATGGTACTCATATCGAAATCAAAAGGGAGTTTGGCCCCTCGTTTTGCTAATTCAAGCATGTATAGAGAAGGATTGAGTCTCATCATGATGTTGATAATTCTATGATTCTCAGGATTTTGGACTATCTCGATAATCTAATATTATGACATCCCAAAGGGATTATTGGTAAGATCCTCTACTTGACCTTCCTCTTGAGGATTTTGTGATGATGAGGGAAAGTTAGTTAGAGGATTGCTTGATCCAACAAAATTTATTTCAGAATTGGTTTGACTTAGGTCACTTGTAGTGGATGCTTCTTTGTTGGCTTCCATGTTCCTCTTGTGTTGAGATCTAGTTTGCACCATAAAATAGGGATCAATTTTCAAGAATGTGGGAGATGAATCTCTAATTCTTTGGATTGATCTAATCTTAGGTACAAAAGAGAAAATTTAGGATGTTTTAAGGATCAAAGGTGTGATAATGAAATGTGTGAAAGATGGATGATATGGATGATTTAACTCTTAGAATATCTTAAGGGGATGCTAGACTTTTGGGACTTTTTGGATTCTTGCATTTTGGATTGACCTTGATTTGCTTTGATTTTGGATAACGAACAAATGGATCCCAAGATGTTGGATGTTATCTATGGGATAGGATTTCTCACAAGATGATAATTTGACTAAGTGTAGGGAGAAGGATGCATCTACCCACACCTATTCAAACAAGATGTTATCTATGGGATAGGCTTTCTCACAAGATGATAATTTGACTAAGTGTAGGGAGAAGGATGCATCTACCCACACCTATTCAAACAAGATGATAATTCAACTAAGCATATGGAGAAGGATGCATCTACATATACCTAGCTATACAAGATGATTTGATGACAAATTTGATTAAGTACATGAAGAAGGATTCATCTACATATACCTAGCTAAACAAGATGATTTGAGGATAATTTAATTAAGTATATGAAGAAGGATGCCTCTGCATATACTTAACTAAACAAGATGGTTTGATGTTTTGTTTCAAGGATTTCAAGGATTTTGGTTCAATGATTTTGATTTGCCAAAAAGTCCAGCATGAAGGATGATTTCAATATTTTCAAGAGTTTTTGGTGAGATGATTTGGATTGATGTTTGCAAGATGGATGGAAGTTTGATTTTGATCCTAAATGAACCTAAAAAGACTCTTGTTTACAAGACCTCAGTTTTGAAGAACACAATTTACTCTAGACAAGAGATTCAAATTCCCGAAAAAGATTTGGATTTTTTTGATAAAAAAACTCATACAAATTGGGATTGTTTCTTGATGCTTTCCTGTAAAAGTTGAAAAGTAATCTTTGTTTGAATTCGTATAGCGTTGAGAGATGCTTTTGATGTTCTTTTGGACTAAGAGATTTTGATTTTGGTTTCCAGATTTTGATCTTGCATGAAATCATTTGAGACACATGTGTGGGGTTCAATTGTTCTTAGCTTTGTTTAGTGACTTCTTTTTACCACAAACAATTCTTGATTAACTTTGAAACTAGATGTCCAATGTCTTAACTTCCTCTTATCCCACAATGTGCATTATGTGGAACTTTGATGAAATCAAGGCAAAAGTTACCTATTGTTGACTTTAGTAAGCAAATTGAGATATAAATCCAAGTGTTTAGAAACCTCTAAGGATAAAATCTCAAGGGAAATCATTAGCAATAACACATGAATCTTGTCAAAGATATTTGCTTCCTAAAGGGTTTGAAGTTTTGATGACAATGTTGAATGTTTGTTTCCCAATGTTTACGAACAAGCAAAGTGTTTTGTAACCAAAAACAAGCACAACCCTATGGATATGAAAGACTATATTTGTTGAATCCCCACTTGACAAGTCCAACTACACTTATTTTTAGTGAATGGTTAAATGCTTGACCCAACTACCTCCCCTCCACGACACTCACTTATACGAAGAAACCAAGCATCAACACCCATGAAACTCCCATGACATACTTTCCATTTCTACTAAAAACCATAAAAGTGTGGGGTGGCTTTAGAACGACTGTTCTTGCACCAAAAAATAGATTAAGGATTTTGGCCTTTTCTACACAAGGGTTTTAATTCAGAATTTCCATTCGTAGGGATTGATCCATGCAGCAAGAGACCATTGCTGCCCTTCTCGTCGGAACCAACCACATGATATTGGCCTTTGTTCTAATATCCACACTTATATACCGGCTAGAAATACACTTGGCTTTAGCGTGTTACCAGTTGGGTCATTCCCTTGGGTGATTACTTTTTCCCACAAGGCAGGCCCTCTAAGATAAACAAAAGTGAGCAAGCAATATCCGTAACTCGATCAATCTTTGTTGCAACACAAAGAGAGAGAATATATGCAATGACCTCCACTCACACTTGCAAGATGTTTTGTTCAATTTTAATCCCAAAAAAGAAATGTGGAGGAAATTACTTACACAACTTGAGATCACCAAAAATCCTTTTGATTCTCAAGATCACTATGAGGCATGAGAGAAGCGCATACGTCTTTTTGATGGTATTACTTTGAGTAAGCAATTACAAGACAAAGAAGCACTTTTCATTTTAAGTCCTCATTTGAAGTAATAATGAATTCTTTTTAAGCACCAAAGGAAATGTGGAGATTGCATTGTTCAATTGTTAATCCCCAAACCAAATCTAGTGAGTTTGTCCTAGAGTTCTTTTTAATCCCTTTTGTAACAAAAATTGAAATGTTCTTTTTAGAGCCCAAAAGAAATTTAGTAGGTCCTAAGCACATGGAAGATAACAAATTTTTAAGAGAAATTTTGAATTCTCTAAGAGTGTTAAACAAACACTAAAGTGTTTAAAAACACTTGGTATCATGAGAGAGTGATGTCATCATTCCTCTTTTAATCATGTCTTTCTCCTCCACTTCGATTTGACCAACCTACAAGAAAACCAGTTAGATTTGCAAAATATAGGTTAGGAAAGCAAGTAATAACCCAAATGATTAGAAGATTCAAATGAAAGCCAATATCAAAGTTCCCAATAAAATCCATTAGCAATGCTTAAAATAGGAATAAAAAAATAAGAACACAATGAAAAAGAAAGAAGATAGATCAAATCCTATTAAAAACATGCAAACTCTTGATCTTATGGGGGAGTTGGTGCCAATTTGATGTAGAAATTGGCCCTTTCCCAACTCCTATGCAAGCTTTTGATGATTTGGTGATGATTGATCCACTTGGTGATTGCTTCAAATGAACTCCATGGAGAAAACCTGCAATAACCTAGCTATGCCTTGATGAAATTGATGAAAATGCTAATGCTTGAAGATGAAATTGAGTATAATAAGTTTGCTCAAATTGTGGATGATCAAATGAGGAAAGAAACCTCTTATTTATAGAAAGAAAAGATGGAGAAATGCCCAAAATGAAGCAATGTGGGACTAACTTTCAACCAATGGCCAAATGCCACTTGTCAAGAGATGGATGGATGAAGGATGTGCACATTTTGATGAAAGTTCCCATAAATGCATTTATTTGAAATTTGTGAAATGACAAGGTGGATGAAGAGTTGAATGGAGTAATGGCCACTTGGCTCAATGCAAAAGGACTTGTAAGATGAAATAAATGTCTTGTTGGAAGGACCTATCCTACTTGGAGGGATTTTCAAATTGAAGGAATATTCCTCTTTGATGCCATGTTGAGAGAGAATAGGGATTTAATAAATGAATTAAATCTATTTTTATGTGCAAGTGGCAAAAGCTAGAGGATGGGATATGTATTTAGAATTAAATTAATCAAGGGTTAATTAATTTAATGAAGGATTAGATGATGTGACTATTTGATTTAGATTTATGGGTTGATTTAAATCAAAAGATGAGAAGAATATGATATAAAGATTAATTAAATAAATATTTTTGATTTATTTAACTAAAGGAGATGGATATTAGATTAAATCAAATAAGGTTTTAATTTATTTAATTTAATAGGGGGACTTTAGAGATTTAATCAAATAAAATGAATTATTTAATTAAATAGAGATAATTAGATTAGATTGATTGATTTAATTAACAAGAGAGAATGACTTAATTAGATAAATGATTTATTTAATTAAGAGAGGAAAATTGATTAATTTAATCAAATAAGGGTATTCGATTAAATAGTTAGACAGAGGGATGATTTAGGATGAAAATGATGTTAGTAAACGGGATCAGATGTGCAATGTCAATCGATACATTTTACATGTCTACACTTTTTCCCAGTAGGAAGGAGATTTGGGTGAGAATACATTATTTATGTTTATGATTATGCTCATGTTCTTGTTTTTCATTTATATATATATATATCATGATGTGTACTAATTATCTTTATGATTTCCATCTTGCAGGATCTGTCAAAGAGCTATAGGATCTCTACCAATGGACTAATGTAGAGATGGTGCCTCCTTTGCTTGCAAACGAGGCTATCGCCATAGAGTACATGCCCACACTAATTGTAGAACAACATATAGATTTTTTCAAGCCTTTTGCGAGGTTGAGGAGAGCTTACGAGAGCGTTACCAGGCGTGCTGATCAAGCCATGGGCGAGCTATCAACACTACAAGCTACCTATGATGAGCTTTGATCATCCCAAGATCTGGTGGAGCTTGAGAGACTACATGGAGAGGTTTTCAGACTGTAGGCAGAGAGAGACCGCGTAGATTGAGAGCGCATGGAGGTTTTCGTATGAGAGGCTAGGGCTGTTGGATGATTAGAGGGCCTACAAGATGCATTGAGATCCATGAGTAGATCACGATCACATAGCATTGTCTCACGATGGAGGCCACCACCAAACCTTGAGGGGTCTAGTAGTCACACACCACAATAGTATTGTATTATTTGAGGATATGTACTTAAAACCTTCTTATATATATATATGAGCATTTATGTTTGGCTACTTATGTTTATGTGTTTGAGTTAGATGGCAATGTGTTTTATCAAATAATCTTTATGACTATTTAATAAATATCTCCATGATCTAACATGTTTTACATGATCTAATTAAAACCATTTTAGTTTTTCTTTAGATGCAACCTTATGATTGAGTATGTTATGCTAAATTAAATGCACCTATGATCTAATTGTAGAACATTAAATGCATATAAGGATCTAATCTAACACAACATACAAGATTATCTTGAATAGTATGAAACCTAAAGTAACAATCCAAAGTTAATTTGAATAATTACCTTAATATTTAAGACATAGGAATAATTGTTTGTCAAGAACAAAGCAATGCGAGAGAAAATAGCATACTATCTACTAACTCTAACATCACTGCTTTAATGTTCACAATATTCAAGAAGGAAGGTTAGGCATAGTACCAACATAAATGCATGACATTAATAGGTTCTTTAAGAGGTGTACCATCCATTTATGTTAACGTGTATGCTCTAGACCCATAACTTTCATTAATTGTGTAAGGTCCTAACCAATTAGGGCTGAATTTTCCTTTTTTAGTCGGGGCAACATTGACGTTATGTTGATTCTCAAAATAACACCAAATCACCTTTATTAAATGAACAAGGAATGATATGATCATTGTAAGTACATTGCATTCATCTAGAGTAAGCTTGGAGATGCTCAAGAGTGTTGATGTGCTATTCATCAAGCATTTCAAGCTGATGCAATCATTGTTCGTTATAACTATTATCATCAATAAGTCTTTGAAGAGCGATTCTTAATGAAGGAATCTCTAACTCCAAGGGCATTATCACCTCGGTACCATAGACAAGGTTATAAAGAGTATTTTCAGTTGATGTTCTAATAATAGTACGATAAGCCCATAACACATATGTTAACTATGTGTGCCAATGCTTATTATGTTTGCTTACTATTTTTCTTAAGATTTGCTCAAGAGTCTTATTATTTGATTCAGCTTGACCATTAGATTGTGGGTAGTAGGGTGTTGAAAAATGATGTTGGATGTTAAATGTATCTAAGAACTTCACGTCATTATTCTTAAATGGTGTCTCATTATCCGAAACTAACGCAAAAGGGAGTCCAAAGTGAGCAATGATGTGTTCCAATATGAAATGACATATTACATTAGTAGTTGTTGAACGAAGGGGAACAACTTCTACCCACTTTGTGAAATAATTTGTTGTAGTAATTATAAATGTATGTCCAGTGGAAGAGGGTGGTGATAATTTTCCAATAAGATCCAGACCCCATACCAAGAATGGCCAGATAGGAACTTGTGCATGAAGCTCAAAAGTAGGAGCATGAATCAAATTGCTATGTTCTTAGAATTTGTGACATTTCTTAACATATTCAAAGCAATCTTGTTCCATATGTTTTAAATAGTATCCTATGCAGATTAGCTTTTGAACTAATGATCTTCCTCCAAAATGGTCTCCACAAGCACCCGCATGAGCTTCCGCAAGTGCTATGGGGATTTCAAATAGTTTGAGGCATCTAAGCAAAAGACCATTAAAGGACCTTCTATACAAAACATATGCAAGGATTATATATCTAGACGTAATTTTTTGAAGGTAGGCTCGAGTATTCTTAGTTCTCAGCTCAGGAATGGTACCTTCTTTTAAATAATTAAATATTGGTGTGTACCATTCACTAGAGCTTTCCATGATGGTTGATAACACTTCTTTGAACTTATCTTCTATTGATGGTTGCATAATTGTATGGACAATGAATGCGAAGTTTTTTGAAGGATCTTGAGGAGATACAAGGGAAGCCGCACTTGCCATTGCATCCACATGTCGATTATATTTTTGTGGGATATTATCAATGGTATATGAATCAAAGTTGTCTAAGAGAGTCATTGTGAAATCCTTTTATTTTGATAATTTGTCATGCTTTGCTTGATATGATCCATTTATTTGATTAATGACTAATTGGGAATCATCGAATGTCTTAATACTTTGTGCTCTTAGAGTTAAAGTGGCATGTATTCCAACAAGTAAAGATTTATACTTGTTGTGTTGTTTGTGCATAGGAAGTTTAAGCAGTAAGACAAGGGAATAGGCTTTCCTATAGGAAAGATTAGTATAACCCCTGCATTGAAGCCAGTTCTACACTTAGAGCCATCAAACTATAACTCCCATGTATCAGTTTCAATTGTCAACACATTATCATTAGGAAATAAGTCTATATTAGGTAACGCTAGGGGAGAGGGAGCATCAACTAATTGGCTAGTCAAGGCTTGTCCTTTGATTTCCTTTTGAGAGACAAATTTAAGATCAAACTTAGTTAATAGCATAACCCACTTAGCTAAGTGTCCCGATAAATCTGTTTCAACGAAAAGGTGTTTTAAAGGATTGCATTTTGTCATCACATGGATTTAAACATTCAGTAAGTAATGTCTTAATTTACTAGTAGCGAATATGAGAGCCAAGCATTTTTTTTCTATCATTGTATATCGTGTCTCATAATCAATTAGAGTTCGACTAATGTAATAAAAAGGATTTTCTTTACCACTTTCATCTTGTTGAGCCAACAATGCTGTGAGAGCATGGGTTGATGCTGTTGTATAAAGGATAAATGATTTATCTTGCATAGTAGGTTGTAAAACATGTGGAGTAGAAAGATAATATTTCAAAATATCAAAATCCTATTTACTGTAATCCTCATTCCAATTAAACTGAACCTCTTTCTTAAGGAGTTGCGTAAAGGGTAATGTTCGATCTGCTAAGGATACTACAAAAAGACGGATAGCCTAAATTCTTCCTTGTAAAGTGTGCAACTGAGAAATATTTCTAGGAGGTGGCATGCTAATGATAACATCGATTTTCTTTGTGTCCACCTCAATGCCTCTGTGAGATACTATAAAACCTAAGTTTTTTTCCACTATCTACACCAAAGACACACTTTTTCGAGTTCAATCTCATGTTATATTTTTGCATTCTTTCAAAGGATATTCACATTGTCTTGTCTAGTTAAATATTTTTCTAGAATATCATCAACACAATCTTCCAAAATCTTATGTATGTAATCATGAAATATCAATGTCATAGCTCTTTGATATGTTGCGCTTGCATTCTTTAATCCAAAAGGCATGAATACCCAACAAAATGTTCCCTAAGTTGTAGTAAATGTTGTTTTGTATTGATCTTGAGGGTTAAAAATTTGATTATATCTATAAAATTCATCCATGAACGATAAAAAAGCATGTCCCGTAGTTAAATTTACTATCATGTCAATATTAGGAAGGGGAAAACCATCTTTTAAAGATGATTTATTCAAATCATGAAAGTCTGTACACATCCTAATACGATTATCAGGTTTTGCGACTGCAACAATGTTCGAGATCCATGAAGAATAATCAATAGGTCGTATAAAACCAGCTTCAAGGAGTTTCTCAATCTCAACCTTAACCAATAAGGCTATCTTAGGATTCATCTTTTGTATCTTTTGTTTGACTGGTTTAGCATCCTTTGCAAGGAATATTTTGTTTGTCACTATCTTAGCATCAATTCCCAGCATATCTAAATAAGTCCAAGCAAAAAATTTGGGAAAGTCATGAAGTAAAGTTGCATGGTCTTCTTGTTTATCTTCATCAAGGAACTTTCCAATTTTAATCACTTTCTCCTTGTTAGTGGTATCCATTGCTATGTTGATCATATCTCCCAAAGGAAGTGCACTTTGTTTTAGAATTTCAGGATTGTATTCTTCTTTGTCCTTATCATTCTTATTGCTTCTCTTTGTCTTCTTGCTTAGTACTAACCATAGCACATGTAACCTGTTTCTTTTCAAGAGGAGTAAATGACTTGTCATAAACTCCTAACATTTCTTTCAAGGCTTCATCATCTTCAAAGTATTCCAGCGATTCTTCACAAGTTGTATCAATTAATTTAGGATGCTTCAAAGTGAGAGTTGTTTTATTAGGGTTACACATGATGGTGTTGATGTTGAGTGAGGGTCTGTTTTCCGCTTGTATTATCTTAGAAGGACAATACCCCAAACCACTTTTTGTTTCTTGCGTGTTAGGATCTATAGGAACATGAATTCCTTGCTTTTTCCTTCCACATCCTTTTCCACTATAACCAAGCTGTTTCATAAGCTCATAAACTCTTCCATAAAGTTTCTCCATCTCTTTCAGGTTTGGTGGTTGTTGGTAGTCTATCTTATCAAAGTTTGTTGTATAGCTTGTATCTTAGAGTGGATGAAGTAGATGCTTGTGAGTTTTATTCCAAATTCCTCATTGACATTACCATTGGTTACTTTTTTTTTTTGATTTCTTTTGTTGTAATTTTGTATTCTCCCATAAATGTTGGTGTGAAATCTAAGGAGCCCCAATCATCCTCTAATAACTTTGAAACTTTTTCCATCTCTTGTTTCTCTTCTTTCATAGGTTCTATCTTGGAAGTTGGGATTAATGTCTTTAGAGGACTTGTTCCTTTTTCAATTTGTAAGCAACTTTTGGGCTTGAAATCTATTTCAATGTGGTACACTATATTGTTATAGAAATACTTCATGATATGATGGAGAGTTGAAGGTACCACATGCATCTCATGAATCCATGGTCTTCCTAAAATAAGATTGTATGAAAGATCATGAGGTAACATGGATATGAGTTTGTAACATGGCCTTTCCAATTGTAATAGGAAAAGTGATCACACCAAGCGGTTACTTTCCTACATTGTCAAATCCTCAAATCGATAAGGAATAAAGTTCAATTCTTGATTTATCCATGCCAAGTTTATCTAAAAGGGATACACTACATACATTAAGAGTTGAGCCATTATCCACAAGCGTTCACTTTATTCTTGTTCTATTGAAGATAACTATTATCATGAAGGCATCATTTTTCTTTCTCACTTCCAAGGGAGGTAACTCATTTTGATGAAAGGTAATGTCTATGTTAACCGCATTCATTCCTTGAATTAGAACTGCTACATCACTTGGGTTTGCACTAGAGGAAACCACAACTTATTGCAAGGTTGTTTGAAGCATAGTATGATAACTAGGTGAAGTTTGAATTAGATCCCATAGGGATATCTTTGCAGGAGTATTCTTAAGTTGTTCAACAAGATCATAATCCTTCCAACTATGCGAAGGAAAACAAGGAGCACTAGGCAAGATGGGTTGAGGCAAAGGAAGGGATGTTAAATTTGCTTGTCTTTATTGTGGATTGTTTCTATGTTATATGTATGAGCAATGGTATTATAGCTTGATTGTTGTGAAACATTATTCTTAGGTGGTTCAAGGATGAGAATGGGTTTGTTTTGAGTTTGAGATTGGTTTGAAGATGGGTAAAGGATGAGTTGAGGTTAGACAACATTAACTTCTCTTTGTTTTGGTTTTTTATAACAAGCCTTAGTGGATGGACCTTGTGAGATGAAATCCTCAAGGGCTTCATCTAACATGTCAAAGTCATCACTACTAAAGGGATTGAAGGATAGGTTAACTTGGAAAAAGAGATTTGACATACTCAAATAACTACGCTTTTTCCAAGGGGTTCATCGATTTATGATTGTTTTGGTTTTGGTTTTGTTTTATAATGAATGCCAAATATAATATAATCTTATCAAACTATGAAATAATGATAAAAATAAAAAAAAGTGCAGTAATCTAATTCTATCCACAATTGAAACATGTACTTGAAATGAAATCAATTATGAAAAGATTGCTATTGATAGTAATTCTACAAGCTGAAACAGTAATGTAAAGGCATCAACCAAAAACATAAATGGAAAGATTTTAATGTTGTAAAATGCAGATTCAAACCCAATTTAGGACTAAATCACCTAAATGGGTGAATGAGTCCCAATTAGGGTTTCAAGAAGATTCAGATAGTGAAAAACAAATGTCACAGAATACCTAGAAATTGGGGAAAAACACCTTTACAGGGACTAAATCACCTAGGTGGTTGAATGAGTCCTAGATTAGGGTTTTTAAACCAAATCCAACAAATTCTAAGTTGATTTTAAGGTGTCTAAGTTGTATGTTCAAATGACTATTTGCAAGTAGAGTTTTCTAATGAAATTGAATGATGTAAAAATGCAATCTATTTGCACTTTTCACTAATGCAAAGTTTAGAAAGCCCTAAATGCAATTCAACTAACAAAAATCTAATGCAAAGTTAATACAATCTAGATATAGGACTTACAATTTTCTCCAAATAAAAAATTCAAGGGTCTAAACGCTGGGTTCACCAAAATGAACCAAAGGAAATAGGGTGTCCACCTTTTGGGAGATGGAACTTTGGGACCTATTTCACTCTTTAGTTCATTAAGAAATCAAGATCCCTCAACCAAGTGACTTAATTGAGGGAAGGAATAGGGGTTTCCTTGTGTGATTAAACAGGGGGCTCACCATTAAATGAAGCTTCAAACAAGAAATACAAAATCTATGCATAAAACCCTAGAAAATTAAGAGCATGAAATCAGATTGATGGAAGAGAATGAAATAGAAGGGTACTTGGAAGAATGATAGAGTCAAAGAAAGGTCTATAACCCTAAAATTATGTTTTTTGAAGTGCACTGGGACTGATACGCCAAGCTAGGTGATTTAGTCCTACTATAGGAATCTGGGCAGGATTTGGAATCTTCTAGTGATTGATCTAGATCTATAAAAGTCTAGAAAAAAGGGTATACTAGGACTCATACACCCAAATGGGTGATTTAGTCTCATTCTTCCTTTCCAAAAAAGCAGGATCTGAAATTGTTCTCCTATCTCTGCATTTCCTTCCTATGTTTTTCAAACTTCGCTTCTAGATCCAGACTTGTTAAAAATCTGCAAAACAAAATGTTGTGTTGATTTTCTTATGGGGGGTTTGCCTTGGTCAAAACCCTAGTTTGATAATTAAACCTTGATAGAAAGTATAAATATGCAATGGAAATGTGTGTGAAGATCCTAATATTAAGTGTACCTAAGATTAGGAAATCTAAAATACAACAAAACCCTTCTCTAATGTGCTAGAATAGGATGCATAAATGAAACATGAAAATGATGATGACTCACTTTGGGAGATCTCCAATCACCCTAATAATCCATAAGAATGCGTGTACCTTCATTTAGGTAGAAAGTAGAATGATAATGGAAGATGGAATCACTTAGGAAACAAATCATTAGGCTTGGTTCAATGGCTAGTTGCATCTCCCTAACCTAGAATCCATCACGATACTCCATACACAACCATCATCAATCTTTGGAAATGCTTGATCTTGAAATGAAAGTGAGCTTGAAGACCTATAAAAACACTATAATGCTGCTCCAAGACTTCAACTTTGCTTGCTCTTTACTCTTGAATGCAAATGCTTAAATCTCTTGCTTACTTAATCACTTGTCTTGTTCTCTCTAGGTCCTAATGTCGAAAAATGAGTGTCACACTTATATTTTATGGGAATCCTATCTAATTTACCATTTATTAGATCCCAAATGCTGACATTTGTGAAATTTAAATTAAAAAACTTTAATTTCTCGCTCAAACCCTAAAAAGGCCCCAAACGAGACTCATACACCCAAGGTGGTGTATGGGTCCCTCCTAGGGGGACTCATACACCCATGGTGGCGTATGGGTCCCACCCAGGGGGACTCATACACCTAAGGTGGTGTATGGGTCCCACCCTAGATTTTTAGGGTGAGAGAATGTCAAGAGGTTAGAATATTAAATGTATTTATTGAATTTGTCAAGATTTTAGTTGAAATATGCCTTGGGATCTGTAATAAAGTGTCTTAGGGGCCTATTAATGATGATTAAAGGGCATGAATGCAAGGGCACTAAAATTGGTCCAAATTAAGTGTGAGATTGTACTATCTCCAAGAAGGGGGTACAATTTTCAACACTACAATATATAATACAATAGTTATGAATTAAAATAAAATAACTAACATAATTTTAAAAAATAAAATAATAAAATAAATATGCTATAATTTCAAAACAAATTAACATGGTTGTAAAAACATAAACATTACTAATAATTTTATATATGAGGTTGGTTAAATACTAGAAGTCTGCACTTTAGAACAAAATAATTATTAATTTGTTAAATTTATGTAGACATCCAAATTTTACCACTTACATATGGTTAAACTCGTCTCCTTACTCATCCCTTTACTCGTCTATTTCATCCTCTTCGCTAATATTAATTAAATAACTTATTTAATTAATTTTTCATCATTTGTATAAGGTTCCTAAAGTATTTAATTCAATAATTAAATACTTTTACCTTTTACTTCTTTCCTCTCTAAATTAAATAAATACATCACTTTATTTAATTGTCATGTGTCCTCTTTGAATTTAAGTCAATTTTTAATTCCTCTTTTTCTCTCTCATTGTCACATCCTCCATAACCCTCTTCTAATACAGATTAATTTAATTAATTCTGGATTAGGATGTGCACACATTAATTAAAAAATTAATGTCACATCCTCACATCTTCCAATTTCTTCTTAATATTTCATTAATCCTCTTAATCATGTGTTTGCACAACCTTAATCAAAGTCATTAGCCACATTTAGCATGCATTTTTAGTCAACCTTTTTATTTTTCTTTCTTAGCATTGACCCTCTTTCCCATGTGAATTTAAAAATTCACCTTTATTCCTCCTAGAATCCCCTTTTCCCATGCATCTTCTAGAATCTTTGACTTGTCACATCAAGTCATATGTGGACAAGTGCTTCCCTTTTTGGAACGTTGTCTTGTCCATGGGATTCTTCCAAGCATGTGAATTTTTAATTCACATTTATTTTCCCAACTACTTTCCTCTTCCCCATGGAGATTTTTGAGGAATACTAAAATTCCTCTCATGTCACTTTCCAACCATTTGGGAACAAGAACTTGCCTTTTATGACAATCTTCTCTCCCAATGTACTTTCAAGGTACATGTCCTTCTTCCACCTCACCTACACCTCATCACATCCTTGGCATTTCACCTTCCACATGTCAAGATGCGAGGGCTTGTGAGTCCTCAACTCACCATAGCCCTTCATCTTGGCCATGGTGGCTCAATCTTGACTATTGAATTCTCTTTCCTCTATAAATATCCCCTCTTTTCTCTCAATTAGGGAATTTTTGCATTTGATACCAAACTCTTTCTATTTTTCCATTTAAAACCATACTTAACCAATTTGCACATTTTGCCTTCATCATAGCACTTGAATCCACCATTTTCACACTTTCAACCATCTTGCATCCCATCTTGCATCTTTCATCTCATTTTCCATCCAAGGAGCAACGTCACTAATCACATCAAGGTCCAACCAAAGGATCAATCCAAGACAAGGTATAATCAACTTATTTGTTATCTTTATTTTGTTTTGGATTCAACTAGGCTAATCGTGAGGTGGTCTTGTGTTTGTTTTCTTTTGTATTTATAATTTGTCTTGCATTTTAAGATAGATTACAAACACCTGCACACAATTTAATACACCATGATTTTAAATTATCATTTTACTTGGATTTATAGAGGATTATATAGAAACAAAAAAGGATGGGCAAATGTTTAGGGACTTTATTTAACTTAGGTTTTTTTTTTAAATGTATGTTCTCTAAAAAATGAAATAGCAGGCTTAGTTTTTAGTTACTAATAAGCAATGCCAATTACCTAAAGCTACAAAAAAAAAAAAAATTACCATCAAGAAAATTTTGTCAATTGCAAGCTACCTAATTACTAGAAACTAAAGCATGGTGTCAACAACAACGCAATTTTTTTTTAAGTAGTAGTACTTAACTAAAAAAACCTAAGGTGTTGAGTACATCACCACTTGCTAAAGCCTAAGTCATCCCAAAGGAAGTGGTGAAGAAGAAACCAAAAAATGAAGCTACCAAAAACCATAAGTCCCATGAATCCTCTGCAATGGAAAAACAAAGGCATTCAGAGACGTTGTCTGTTGTCAGGTCCTAGGTAGTGTTAAACCCACACACCTCAACAATGAAAAATAAAGCACAAGAAAAGGGAATGTTGGGATACTTCAAGGCCACAACTCAAAATATAGCTACTTGTGATGCCCATGCTCATTTTTGGTTCTGTAGCATAGCTAAACAACATAAATGCCCTAGATTTCTTAGCTGCTGGGTCCTAGAAGGATAATCCTAGTCTATTCGACAACAAACACGAGATGCCAAAAATGACTAAAATAATGAACGACCTGCTCACTCAACCAAATAAATCCTTGGGAGGTAAAACTATTTCCTTTTAGTTCCCAAATAAAATTGTGGATATCATAGATGATTTTAAATCAAGATCTATTATTTTTTTTCCCTCAAAGGCATTCCCATAGAGCAAGATTTCTTCAAATGGACTTGTATAAACTAGGAACAAAAGGGATGAATAATCGAATCATTCAGGGGGTTAGGAAGAGGATACATGGCTTATAAATTTGTAGACCTAAACCATTCTAGGGAAACCTTCCACTATGGTTCATGGATAATTTATGGGCAGGCATGTTATCTCCAATCCTGGGATATTAATTCTCACCTAGAAGGGATATCAAAATCTAAGTACCCTATGTGGGTGGAACTTCCTCTACTAAACTTGTCCTTTCACCCATTTTTTCATGACATAGCAACTCAACTAGGAAGGGTTATCTGGTGCAAGCCTAACACTAGTAAATCGACCAGTCTAAAAGTACACCCCCAATTTTGTGTAGAAATAGACTTAAACTAGTTGCTCTTGGGATCCATCAATCTCATTGGCCTTGGTTTTGAATTCTTACAACAAATCATTTATCTAAACAAACCAAATTATTTCTTTTTCTGTCGCAAGGAGGGACAACTAATTTGAGACTGTCCTCATTGCAAACCCCAATAATCAATCACTCCTTCCATCGGATCTCAACCCTCCAACCCACCACTTGATGATTATCCTATAACCCCATGTACCCACACTCACATACATCACCTTATTCTTCACCCTCTCATCCTATGTCCCCACTTAACCTTGATGCCCTCCCCCCTTCTTATCTCCCTGCTAGTAATGCTTCCTTCAAATATGCCCTCCTATTTGCAAACAAGAGTGAAAAAAAGATAACCCTATGCCTTCGTCCTCTCAACTAGGTAGTCCCTTGAGTTCTACTCCTTTGAGCCCTTAAAGGTTGCGATATCGGTCTTCCTCTAGAGAGAGACCTCATATAAACAACTCTCTTGATCCTCAAGCACTCAAGACATCTAATCAACTCAACACTCTCCTCGTGGATGAGGAATTATCTAACTCTTAATGAATTGCTACATATAATCATGGAATGTGAGGGGATTAACTATCCCATCTCATAAGTATCAGGTCAAACACTTTGTTCTTACCAATCATACAAAGGTTTTAATGCTTCAAGAAGTGAAAATTAGTCATACTAGCCTTGATGCATCTCTTGCTACTATTTGGATAGAGACAATTTTTTTCATACTGGAACCACCATGAGGGTAGTGGGGGGGATGTTTTGGGTTTGGCGCCATGGCTTGCAAAGTAAATTATTTCTTTTGGCTCAGACCCTAATAATCATTATGTGTGGGCTACCATCCTATTTAAAGACACACTCTTTGGTTTTTTCTCTATTTACGCCCTTAACTCTTCACCCCTAAAAACTACTTTATGAGAATGGAGGTTTTCTCATTTTTTGGGTAATGAATGGGTTCTTGGGGGAGATTTTAACATGGTTGAATACCATATAGACTATAGTTGGGATAGCCACCCATGACTTCCACAACCAGAGTTTGAAGCTTGGACTTTACCATGAAACTCCTTGGGTGTGTATGCTCCTATCATGGGTAAGATGGAGTCACATATACCTTCAATAATTGGTTTAATTAGAGTAATTATTGTGAAGGGTTTCAAAGGAGGATGTGTCACTTTGACAGGTTTTACATCTCCCCCAACCTGCTTGTCCTTCCTTCTACTTTGGGCCACTTCATCCATATTGATTTAGCTACCACTCTTTCTGATCATCTACTCATTTTTATTACCTTATCCCTAGCTGGCGGTTCAAATTTACCTCATGAGCTCCCTTACAAGCTAAATGTTTCTCATCTTCATCAACAAAGCTTCATTGGTGGGAACTTAGCAATTTGGAATGCTGAACCTAGCCTTAGAATGATAGATGGATTTGCTGGTGGGAAAGAACAATGTCTTCTTGCACCATTTTCCTTCATGAATTTGGTAGGAGAGCTGCAAAAAAAAATAAAATACTTGAGAAATCCATTAAATGGTAGCTTATTCAAGGTAGAAAACTCCTTGACATTAACTTGCACAATACACCTCTTCAAAAATCAGTTCTTCATACTGAAACCCAACTGCACCAATTGGATGCTTATAAGGGAAAAGGTGCTCAATTGAGGGATCACTTGCATTGGCTAAAAGAAGGGGATAAGAGCACCAAATTATTCTTCCATTTTCTCTAGTACAAGCATTAAAATGAACAAATTACAGTTATTAATTCTACTGATGGTTCACCTTAGATGAACCAAGATACAATTATGAAAATCTTCTATGAGCATTACAAATAACTATTTACTGATGAATCAATTAATGACCCCTTAATCCCTATCTTGGAAGATACCCTAGCTTTAAAGTGTATTCCTTATGAAATATAGCATGATTACAACACTTTCCTTGATCACTATCTCTCCTTAGATGAGATTGAATAGGTATGAATAGTCCAGCTGTAGAGAAAAGCCCGAGGATGAATGACTTTCCTGTTGAGTTCTACCATGCACTTTTGCCTCATATCAGGTAAGATTTTTACAATGTTTACCTTGAGGGCATTGAAATTGGTTCCCTTGGTGCTATAATTAATCAAGTCCTTATCAAGCTTATTCTTGAAGGAAAGCATGAAGACACTATTTGTAAGGCCCCTCCCTTTATACCAGAGTTACAACCCCTTTTATTCTAAACTTATGCTACTCTACTGTGTAGACTAAGAGTGCATCATTTAGATGATATAGGATCCAACTATGTTTAAATGCCACTGTACTTTTAGTCATTTGATTCTAAGAGTAGATTATTTAAATTCTTATGTGAATGCTTTTGTTAAAGGAAATGACTAAATCTACATTGATAGAGCCTATAATTTGTCATACTATAATGTGTTGCTAAGGTCCACTTGTAGTAGCAATTCTTTCTTGTCGTTTGAATCATGTTGGTTATGAATGCCTCCTATAGTATTCAGTTGAGGTTCCTCATATCAAGTATTATGAATAAAGTCACTAAAGGAGCCTTAGAGGTTTTTGGAAAAATAACAGGTGTAGATTTGATCCCTATAGTATTGCTTAACTTAGAGAAATCAAGATAACAAGTAAATAAGGAAATATGAAGAATTCAGAGTCTCTATTGGTATTGTGTTGTGACATATCATGGAATTATGATTTGAACTTAGATTAGAACATTAGACCTTTACTTAAAATTGGGTGATTGTAATAGTGAGTTAATCTGATAGGGATGTCTGGACATAGCTATAGTTAGATTAATCTGTTGGAAATATGATTGTCATTGATGTCAAAAGGGGTATCAGGACATAATAACCCAACCACAATAAACATGGACACAATAACCCATGGACAGAATATCCCATGGTCAGTTTAGATCAATTTTGTTTTCCTTTCTCTATATTCTTACGAGGATATTCTGACAAGTTATTTTGACTTGGGTTATTATGACCCTAGGTTATTTTGTCCTTGGGTTATTATAATTGGGTTATTATGTCCAAGGTTATTTTGGCCAGGTTATTATGTCCCGTAACCATCAAAAGGGGCACCTCTTTAAGGTCATAAGGATATTTGAGTGATATAAAATGAGTTGTTGTTTGAGATCAAAAGGGATTCATAAGGATGTTAGGGAGAAGGATTCATGGGCCTTAGGGTGTTATTACAACAAGCCTTGAAGAGTTGCAAAAGTTTAGGTATTGTGCCTTGGGTTAACCCTATATCACTTGCTAAAGAGAAAAGAGAGTCATTTTTTAGTTGAGTTCGATCAGGATTTGGACTTCAGGCTTGAGGCCTACTCTCTGCTACAAGAGATCAAAATTCAGGCTTCGATCATACCTTATATCAAATGCCTTAAATAAATAAAGGAAGTTTGAGTTAAGTTCAAAAGGAATCAGAATTTAGGCTTCAATCATACCTTATACCGAATGAAACAAAGAAAAATAGGCTTGGCTACAATGGAATAATGGAAAAGGGGTATGATGGACCTATTTCTCTAATTTCATTCAGGAAATGAGATCCAAACAATGAAGTGACTATCAACCCAAAAGGTGAGTCAAATCAAAGTATGAATCTCTGAATTACTTTTTATTCAAGGACAAGGGGTCCTGATTAAACAACACTTTGGGAAGAAATATTAAAAATAGGAAATGAAATCCAAAATGTAATCTATAAAGTGCATCTAATAGATTAACCTCAATTCAAATGGAACCAATAGTTAAAATGCAGATATGAGAATGAGAAAACGATGTGTACCAGTCACCAAAAGTTCTTTTTCAAAGCTTACCAAGGACTCATTCACCCTATGGTGAATGAATCCTGGCTAGGGCTCTGTAAGAATGGTTTTTGGGTTCTCTTGTGCTATGTCTACACTCCCAGATCCTTGATTTTCATAGTCAAATAGCTAGAAATAAATCTTATAGGTTAGTTTTTGTGAAATTGCAAGAATGATGACAACTTTGACAACTTTGCAATTTTTTTCTCTTCAATATATCTTCCACCTAAAATTTGCAAACACAAATCAAGAGGGAAAAATATTTTGTTGTTGGTGAATGGGGGTTTTCCTTGGTCAAACCTTGTTTTGGTAATTAAACTTTGTAATGAAATGAAATAGCATGAACAAATGATGAATGGAAAAGCCTATAACACAACTCACCAAACCTTTGTTTGAGTTCCTTGGAATGTGGATCTGTAACTTGCATGCGATGGCTTCAATGGATGTAGATATTGATCATGAATCTTGATTTGAATGTTCAATTCCTTTGAATGCTTGAATGGATCTTGAACACTGCAACATATTAGCTCAAATATAACATGCATGATGCAAGAAGACTTTGACATGATAATAGGATCTTGAATGCTTCAATAATTCTTCAATAAATCTGCCCTTGAATGCCTTGAAATTCTCTTGATAATGCTCTAGGTGCTCATGAAAATTTTCTAGCTTGCTTGAAAGTCTTAGGATGAAAAATAATGAAATGACCTTTAATTTATACATATGTTAACATTAATTCCCAAAATTCAAATAACACAAGCCAACATGTGAATATACATTTAAAATCATTGAAATACCTCTAAAAACATAATTTAAATTAGGGTCCTAGGTCTAAGTGAGGACCCATTCACCTTGGGCGAATGGGTCTTAGGTCACTTACCTAGGACACACATTGCTCAATGATAGGTATTATGTTATGGAATTGATGAATATCGAGTTTTCCTCTTCGGAAATTGTAATTAATTAGGATTGGATTTGAACTAAGGGGCCAATTAAGGCATAATTAACCTCAATTAATTAATGAAGACCTAAATAAGTGTGAAAGTGTAAAGGTACACCTTACAACACCATAAATAAGGCACAATTAAGTCCATTTTATTTAATAAGGCCCTAAAATTAATGTAAATATGTAAAATATATTACAACACTAAATTAAGGCATAATTTAGTTCATTTTATTATTTATTATTTCCAAAATTAAGTGTGAAAAAGGGATAATTTTTCCTACAATATGTAATTAGCCCCCACTTTAGTGAGAGGATGACCCCATGTCAAACTCACACTAAAGTAGACATTCAAGACACATATGTATGGAAAAATGACAAATATACTCAATCATACACTATCAAAGTCTAGGAGAAGAAAATGGAGGTGGATCAAGCTTCAACTGTCCCAACATGATGTGGAACATGACTATTTGTCCAGGGAAGGGGTGGATCAAGATTCGATTGTCCAACACGATGTTGAACATGTCTAGGCTATTTTTCCAACACATTCATAGGTATAACTCGATGTCCACTATGCAAATGACACATACACTCAATCAGGCTAATGGAACCTCAAGCCATCCACTAGGTGAGCCCTCAGGAAAGTGGCAAATGAGAGAATATTATTAGGCTCCCATACCATATCAAAGCTATCCTCCTAACAACTTCAATAAGGCACCACACATGTTTTGGTTTCAAGATTCACAAGGCTTAACAAGCTACATTATGCTAAACACTCATGAACAAGGGGAAGGCTCTATTGGAAAGCAAGGTACATTATGCTTAGTGGCCTTATAGGGAAGGGTTCAAGCTTCACAAGGTTAAAAAGTTGTATTATCTTAAACACTTATGAAAAGTATATGCATATATATATGGTTTGGTTCAAAGGGGTTTTTCTTAGTTCGTGTAAGGTCTCTCCTTAGGGATCATTGTGCCTAATGTCTCTAAGAGAGGAAAAGTCCAAGATAAAAGATTTGTATCTTAGGGAATACAATGTGTAGCATCACCACTAAGAGGAAAGTCATATGCTAAGAAATATCACTCTTAGAGGAAATCAAACCAAATGACACCACCAATAAAAGGATGAATAACAAGAAGAAAAAAAATCACACAAAGAACATGAGTGTCGAAAAGAATGCCAATGTATGCCCCCACTTTAAAGGAATTGCTACACTATTGCTGTGAGCAATAACATTAAAGTAGCAAATAGTTTATGATAACCATAAAGAGGACATGCGAGCTTACTTGGAAAGCCTTGTGCCAAGTCATATGTTTCCAAATGAAGCTACATCATGAAAATGGTTTCCCCCAAAAACATATGATGGATCTATAGATTCAAGGTTAGTATATCTTTGCTACAATGTTGTTTTAGAGCTCAAAAACATCGTCATTCTCCAAATACTTGTAGAACTAGAAGAATACCACATAGAGAGTGAAAAAAAAGAAAAAGATTTTGGGTCAACATGGAAGAGACCTAAATGTCTTAACACCTTACGTCATGTCCCCAAAGGGAAAACACAAGACAAAAGAAAAGATAAATGTTTATGACATATAGAAGAATGTAGATATAAATAGATGAATGCATATGAAGAGAGATACATAAAAAAAAATAGTATGGGGGATCACATTACACATATGCAATCGCACAAAGAAACATGCAAAATAAAACAAAGCAAAAGACTAGTAAGGCACATGTGAGTCAACCTATAGTAGGTTGTCCGCACCTCAACATGGAAGGCAGTCAACTAGCCAAAAGAGGCAATGACAAGTGCCATACTAGGAAAAGGATACCTAACACCTTGCCCCCCAAGGAAAAAATGTGAGCCGACAATGGATGATGGTACGCTGATCCTTACAAAAAGGAAATGATTTGTAATGAATGTAAAACATGCTATATTGAGTATGCTATGATCCTACAACTATTACATGGCAAGGAGCAATAATTATTGTTATTGATTATAATTAGTAGAAAAAGTATCAACTTGATGCATATATAATGAGATATTCCCACATGTAGTATTGATTAGTTCAGGATGCACCAAAGTTAAGGTTGACTTAGAAGAATGTTTTGTGATAGTATTGATATTGAGCGAAGAATTTTTGTTGCTTTTGTTTTGTTTGAAGGAAAATAACCAAGACCACGAGTTGTTTCTTGTGTGTTAGGATCTATAGGGACACAAATACCTTGTTCTCTAGTACCACATCCTTTTCCACTATAACCAAGTTGTAAAATAAGTTCATAACCTCTTCCATACATTTTTTTCATTTCTTTTGGATTTGGTGGTTGTTCGTAATCAACTTTATCAATGTTTGTTGTGTGATTTGTTTCTTCTTATATAGTGTTTGAAGTGGATTCTTTTAAATTTTTTGTTGACATTATTTCTTTTTCTTTTCCATTTTTAGACTCTTTTATTGTGATCTTGTATTTTCCCATGAATGTAGGTGTAAAATCCAATGATCCCAAATCATCCATTGATAACATTGTGAAGGGTTTAGGGTGCTTATCTTTTTGTTCTTCTTGCATGGGTTCTACTTGTGTAGTTGGTGTCAATGTTTTTAAAGAATTTTCCTTGTCTTTCTTGATGAACAAACTATCTGGTTTAGGGCCAGCTTTGATTTTATAAACCTTGTTATAGAAATACTTCATTAAATATGATGAATAGTAGAAGGTACCCCATTCATTTCATGAATCCACAACCTACTTAAAAGAAGATTATATGAAAGATCGTGAGGCATAACGTGGATAGAGTTTGCAATGTGGCCCTTCTGACTGTAATTGGTAATGTGCTCACACCAAGTGGTTTTTTTCCTACGTTATCAAATCCACAGATAGATAAAGGGTCTGATTACATATTTGGATTTTTTCTACTCCAATCTTATCCAAAAGGTTTACGCTACATATGTTAAGGGCTGAGCCATTGTCAACAAGTGTTATCTTTATTCATTTCCTATTAATAATGGCTATGATCATGAAAGCTTCATATTGTTTTTGAACTTCCAAGGAGGGTAACTCACTTTGGTGAAAATTAATATCTAGATTAACTGCATTCATTCCTTGAACTAGGGCTGTCACATCACTTGGATTTGTACTAGGGGGAACCACAACTTATTGCAATGGATTTTGAAGCATACTATGATAACTAGGTGAGACTTGAATAAGATCCCATGAGGATATCTTAGTAGGAGTATTTTTAAGTTTTTTAACAAGATCATACTCCTTTCCACTATGTAGAGGCAAACAAGGAGCACTAGGAAAAATAGGTCGAGGCAATGGTAATGAAGTGTGAGTGGTTTACGGTTGCCTATTTTTCCTTGTATTATATGTGTGAGCAATGGTATTATAACTTGGTTGCTATGAAACATTGTTTTGAGGTGGTATTAGGGTAATCATAGGTTTTTTTTGAAATTGTGGTTGATGTGAGGATCAATAAAGGATAAGAATTGGTTCAGGAGATTGCTTCAAGGGATATCTAATGTGCATACCATCAAAAGACTTATCCTTATTTTCATGATCTGTTAGTGAAGGGGAGTCTAATGTCACTTCATCATCTTCATCTAAGGAAGCCAAATTACTATTATTTGAAAGACATGTATCAATTCTATCATTTTCTTGCACCATGATATCTTCCCTAGTAGGAGAGCTTTTAGGAGAGGAGAAAACAAAATGGTGATCACATTCCATGGTTAGATTTTGTAGGATAGCTTCATCACAAGGGAGGCATCAAGAGAAGAAAAAAATTGATTTTCTTGCTTACCAATGATCGGATCCTTTCATTCAAATAGATATTTCCAAATGGTAGGAGCATTAGGAAAGAGAGAAACAAGATCCTCATGACTCTCAATAAGTGTATCTACACCAAGCTCTCTTCTTCACAAATGGGAGAGATATTGGAGGAGAAAAAATGTGATTGTCATGGTTATCTACACTTACATCCCCATGTCCTATAATTTCTTCCCAAGTAGGAGAGGTAGGAGAAGAGTAACAAATAGGATTTCCATAAATCTCAATCATTAAATCTCTTAACACCAACATATCCTCTTCACAAATATGATTTTCATGATTGTCCATGATTACATCCTTCGTCACTAAAGCATTCTCACAAGTAGGAGAGATGTTGAGAGATGAATGGAGACTTGGTAATGTTAAGAAATGTATCAATGATATTTCTTGTGTCATAATATCTTCCCAAGGGGGAGGAGGAGAGGGACAAGCAAGACTTTCATGATTCTCAATGATTGCATCTTATTTCACCAAGACACCTTCATCACCAATAGGAGAGGTATTGGGAGAAGAAAAATTATGGTTTGCATGATTATCTGTGCTTATATCTTGTTGTATCATAAAATCCTCACACATGGGAGAGATAATAGGGTTTGAGTGAGGGATAGGTAAGGTGATATTAAGGGTTTTGTCAATGGTTTGATTCTCTTGCTCTAAGATGTTCTCATAACTAGGAAAGATAGTGGAAGGATGACTGACATGTTTCTTAATGACCTCATTTCTTTGCTCTAAATTGAACTCATAAGAGGGGATGTACTTATACAATCCATTCTTAACCATGTCAAAACTACATCTCTTGAAAGGAAACATGCTAACATGAAAAGTAAGCTATCTAACTTATGCAATGCTTTAAAAATGTAAACAAATGTCCTATAGATCTGATGATTTTCAATACTAAAAAAATGTTTTTTTTTTTGAAATGATTTAAAATGGATACACTAAATGGATGATTAGACCTAGATGCACAATTTTTTTTTCCTGAAACTTTCCAGACTAATATAGTAGGTTACTAGCAGCTCTAGGAAATGCAGAAAACCACAAAAAAGTTCAAAAAAGTTGGTTTTTGTAGGCCTCCAAGGACTCATTCGCCCAGGGGCGAATGGGTCCCTATATATATTTTTTTTAAAAATTGAAACATGTAATTTTTGAGTGATTAGATGTGTTCTTTGTTTCAGGTTTTAGACTAGTATTTCTGTAACTATTTTTTTCAGAATTTGATGTCTAAATTCAAGTAATATTAATAAAAAATGATGATCTATATGAAAATTTTTGAAATGCAATTTTGATCCAATTTTTGAATACGAATGATGAAAAATACAGTAATATACAAACACTATGCAAAATTAGTCTAGCATTATGTAGTGTTTATTGAATTTTCAGATTTAAAATGAATGCAAAATGCAAATTTACACCTAAAATGTAATGAAACTTTATGAAAAATTTAGAAACCCTAAATGCAATGAATTAATGTAAATCCTAGATCTAGGATTTAAATGCACTCCAAATAAAAAATTAGAATGTTCAAAACTTAGGTTCACCAAAATGAAACATTGAAAAATGAGGTTGGGGTTCAAACACATAGCCCATTTTATACTAAATAAATGGAATATTTCACCAAACTTACTATAAATAAAAAGGGAAAAATGGGGTGGATGAACCTACCTATTCTTCTATTTTATGCAAGAAATGAGATTCAAAATCCACTTTCTACCCTTAGGTGAGTGAATTCTTTGAGGAGTTTTGTAATTTCCCTTTTTTTGCAAGGATAGGGGTCTTGATTAAACAATTCACTTTGGGGAGAAAGGTAAAAAATAGAAAACTAACTCCAAAATGCAATCTATAAAGTGCATATAATGGATTAACCTCAATTATGGTGGAACTAGAAGTTAAAATGAAAATCTAAGAATGGGAAAATGATGTGTACCAGTCACCAAAAGTGTTTTTTCAAAGATTACCGAGGACTCATTCGACCTATGGTAAATGGGTCCTAGCTAGGGCTTTGTAAGAATGGTTTATGAGTTCTCTTCTATTGTTCTTGTGCTCCCAGATCCTTAATTTTAACAGTTAGACAATTAAAAATATATCTTGTAGGCTAGTTTCTGTGAAATTGCAAGAATGATGAAAACTTTGACAACTTTGCAATTTTTTCTCTTCACTAGATCTTCCACCTAAAATATGCAAACACAAATCAAGAGGAAAAAATGTATTGTTATTGGTGAATGGGGGTTTTCATTTTTCAAACCCTATTTTGGTAATTAAACCTTGTAATGAAATTGAATAGCATGAAGGAATGATGAATAAACAAGCCTATGTCACAATTCACCAAACCTTTGTTTGAACCTTGGAATGTGGATCTGCAAATTGCATGATATGGCTTCAATGGATGTGTATCTTGATCATGTATCTTTATTTGAAACAATGCCTTTGAATGCTTGAATGGATCTTGAACACTACATCAACATATTAGCTCAAATAATATGCATGATGCAAGAAGAATTTGACATGATAATAGGATCTTGAATGCTGCAATAATTATTCAATAAATATGCTCTTAAATGCCTTGAAATTCTCTTGATAATGCTCACTTGAATGCTCTAGGTGCTCATGAAAATTTTCTAGCTTGCTAGAAAGTCTTAGGATGAAACATAATGAAATGACCTCTTATTTATACATATGTTAACATTAATTCTCGAAATTCAAATAACAAAAGACGACATATGAATATACATTTAAAATAATTGAAATACTACCAAAAACATAATTTAAATTAGGGTCCTAGGTCTAAGTGAGGACCCATTCGCCCTTGGGCAAATGGGTCCTAGGTCACTTACCTAGGACACACATTGCTAAATGATAAGTGTTATGTTATGGCATTGATGAACGTCAGGTTTTCCTCTTCAAAAATTGCAATTAATTAGGATTGGATTTGAACTAAGGGGCCAATTAAGGAATTATTAACCTCAATTAATTAATGAAGCCCTAAATAAGTATGAAAGTGTAAAGGTACACCTTACAACACCATACATAAGGCACAATTAAGTCCATTTTATTTAATAAGGCCCTAAAATTAATGTAAATATGTAAAACATATTACAACACTAAATTAATTCATAATTTAGTTCATTTGATTACTATTTCCCAAATTAAGTGTGAAAAGGGGATACTTTTTCCTACACTACACTGAATCCTTCAAAGAAAGGAAGGAAGAGTGTGCTAACTCTAAAAGGGTTTTAGACATTGGATAAGTCAATCATACTTTGTACCGATTACACAAAAGGATAAGGAAGTTTGCATGTGTTATGTCTAAAAAGGCTTAGGAATCAGGCATCAACATTGAGGTTTATTCCTTAATTGAATTTTAAGAAAGTGATGAAAGAGGTATAAGGGAGACTCGAACCTTGACACTCGAAATGGTCTTAGAGTTTGCGGGTTGGTGTTAAGGCTTATGCCTTGCCGAGAATGTTAAGAAAGAGGTACATGATAAAACCCAAAACTTCAATACCCAAAATGGTCTCAGTGTTTGTGGGTTGGTATTAAGGCCTTTTCCTTAACATGAAATAGAGGAAGGGGAAAGATGAAAGCTCGAGCCCTAACACCTGAAATAATTTTGGTGTTTGTAGGTTAGCCTTGAGGTTTATGCCTTAACAGTTTGGAAAGCATGCGGTAAGGAGAAAGCTCGAAGGCCAACACCCAAAAGGGTAAAGCCTATGAAGGAAACATTCAGACTTCATAGTTCAGTAGGAAGTCTTATTCCTTACTAAACAGATGGTAAGTGGTATGAGTTAAGGGTGAACCCCAACATTGAAAATTTCTTCGATGTTTGCAGGCCTATGTTAAGACTTATGCATTAACATGAAACAAAGGAAGAAGTATGAGGTAACCCTAAATCTCGACACCTGAAATGGATTTGCTATTCGTGGATTCAACCATAAGGTTTATGTCTTACTAGTTGTTGGTATGCGGTAAGAAGGATGTTCGAAGGTTGATACCTTAAAAGGTTAAGTCTGTCAATGTTTAGGATTATTTTAGACATCGTGGGTCAGTAGGTTGGCTTACACCTTAACATAAAGGAATGAAAGTGATAAGGTGGAAGAGAGAACCCTAACATATAACAAACTCATGCATGTTTCAAAGGTTGATGGGAAGGTTTGCGATGGAGTAAATACATGCAGAAGGTAAGGGGTAAGGCTGATGGCTAAACCTCGATAGGTGTGTTAACATAAACCAACTACCACTACACCAAAAGCCTAAGCTATTAGTGAGGGAGACATCAAAGAGGTTTAAGGGGTACTGACAAGGGTTGAGGGTCCCACATGACAATAGTTTACCCCCCTAGTTGAGAGGTCGACAAACATAGTTGACTATGAGATGAAAAGAGTGTCAAGAGTGGGAGTCGAACCCTCCCCAATAGATTCACCAAGTTTTTTAGCACAGAGTGACTGCCACTACACCAAAAGGCTAAGCTGTCAGTGAGGTCAAAATAAGAGAGGTTTAAGGGGTACCGAAAAGGGTTGAGTGTCCCACGTGACAACATGGATTTGAGTCACCTCGTTGTGCCCCTGTTGCTTGTTTGTTTGGGTATGACCTCTTGGCAATTTCTAACTAGAAGATCCCCTTTATTCCTTCTACGATCTCTAAGTCCAACTTAAATGCTAGATTGAGCACTAAGTCGAAGCTACCTCCATTTGGGTGGGTTAAAATTAATTTTGATGGGGAAGCGAAGAGTAACCCTAGGCCTACAGGTTGTGGGGGGTTTTGAGGAACGAGGATGGTAGAATCTTAGGTGAAGTGGCACTCCCATTGGGAAATCAGACAAATCATTGTGCTAAGGTGGAGGCTGCGTTTATAAGCATAAAATATGTTGTGGACAGGGATTATTCTAAAATATGCGTTGAAGGTGATTTTTTAAATATCATCAATTATCTACATGGCACCCATAAGCCTAGTTGGAATGTGGATCAGTTAATAAATGATACTATAATAATGCTAAGTTCTTGTGAAGAGACCCACATCTCTCACATTTTCCAAGAAGGCAATTCATTGGCATATTTTTTGCCAATGAGGCTGCTAGGTTAAATGAACATCGTGCATGGGAGGAGGACTCTCTCCTTCCCGAGAAAGCTAGGATCTTAATGAGAAATGATGGCGTTGGCTGAGTTGATGTGGTGGTGTCATTTAATATTTAGTACCAATTCTCAGCTCACATGCTTTATGGGTTTTATTTGGCTTGCTGTCTATCAGTTGAGTGATTATCGCAAGGAATTTCTTCTTTTGGTGTTTGAGGTGATGGATGGTGACAAAAGCATAATAGAGCTTCACTCTTGTGTGAGCTTGAGGAAGAAGAAGAAGCTATGGAGGATTCTCCACCAC
>VDFB02017560.1:0-23850 GCA_007258455.2 Sequoia sempervirens
TATTGTATGCTAGATTAGGAGGCATGTGTCAAATCTCATATTTATTGATGCAAAATAGGTCCAAAAGTCACAAATTTGATGTAGAGTTAGTTATAGTTTTGTAGAAAATTTCAAGTGCCACATAGACCAAAGATATTCCAGTTTTTTAGGAAGATCATGTCATCAAATTTGGCACTTCATCCACATTTGTATCTTCATCAACATTAACAAAATCAAAGGTATGTACTTGAATCCCTTGCATTTAAATTTTTCTATATATATAAATATTTTAATATTTTCCCTCAAATCCATAATATATATATTAGTGTGTATTTATTTATTGGAATAAAGAATTAACCTAAGTATCACATTAAGAATTCTAAGGATTTGTGCTTGGAAAAAATGCATAACAAATTTTTTTGTTGGATGTCATGTTGTATAGTTTAGAAAAGCTCAAAATATGAATAGGATTTTAAGGCCATATATTATGGTATCTTATAATGCAAAAGAAGGAAGGAAATCTATTATCAATTTTAATCTACAATTTAATACCATATGAAAAACCACATATAGTATTATCTAAAATTAATTCTTGACATATTAATTTTATAAAATACACTTACCATTCAATAAACTTCTCCTAAGAAAGAAACCCTAAGTGAACATTAATTGAACCCTAATTGTATATTCATAACTCTAATCATAACCCTAAGTGAACACTAATCCTAATCAAACCCTAACCCTAGCCTTAAAGTTATCATATAATCTAATTATCTCTATTATCTAAATTTGGGTTGAATTATTTTTCCTTTATTTTTAATTGCATATATTTTTTGTTTATTAGATCTTATTTTATGAATATATGCAAATATAATTTTACTTCTACATTCATTCTATGCCCATTTTTTTTCATGATATTTTAACATTCATTTTCTGGAATATTAGATCAATCTCACACATAAATATGAAACCTCAACATTTTAAAATTGAATTCTACCCAAAACATAGACACACAATTGAACAAATTCTCAAAAGAAGAATGGCAACATCATTAACATTTCATTCAAATTCCTCAAATCCACATAAGGAGAGAAAATATATTAGAATTATACATTTATTCATGCTTATAAGTCATATCTGCATACAATTTAAGATAATTTGCATATATTCATCCAAAAATCAAAACAGGCTATCTATTCTATTCCGTCTGCTTGGGGTTTTAACAGCCAATGGCACCACAGATATCACTTCCTCATCAGAGGACATATAACTTTCTACCCATATATTCAACTCAAAACCTAGCTAGAGCTTTCATCACTTCTCTCCCTACAAATCAGCCTTGAATTCCCTTTTATATGACAAGGGAGCAACAAGCTTCGGGCTCAAATGTAATTTCACCACAAATTTTCATTTGAACAAAATCTCCATTGCATTTGACTTTCATTACAAAACTTCCCACACATTGAATCTGCAAAACATATATAGTGCATGAACTGGGGAAAGGTAAAAGAAAAGGGAACACAAATTGTCATCACAATCCCCTTTGTATCCACACAAAAAACTAGGCAACCAAATTAATATCAACTATGGCACCACAACAACTTCTTATTTACTCGCCACCCTACCCTTACCAACACTCAGACCCCGGTATACACGCCCGCTTCTAGTTGTTTCCCAATACGGTAGACCCTTAGCCTCCTCTTCTTTCTTGTCCTTTCCCAATATGGTTCTAGTTCGTCCACTTGGGGTTTTAACAACCAATGGCACCAAAAATATCACTTCCTCATCAGAGGACAGATATCTTTCTACCCATATATTCAACTCAAAACTATCTTTCTACCCATATATTCAACTCAAAACCTAGCTAGAGCTTTCATCAGTTCTCTCCCTACAAATGAGCCTTGAATTTCCTTTTATATGACAAGGGAGCAACAAGCTTCGAGCTTGAATGTAATTTCACCACAAATTTTCATTTGAACAAAATCTCCATTGCATTTGACTTTCATTTCAAAACTTCCCACACGTTGAATCTGCAAAACATAGTGGTGCACGAACTGGGGAAATCTAAAAGAAAAGGGAACACAAATTGTCATCAAAATCCCCTTGTCGCTATCCACGCAAAAACAATAGGCAACCGAATTTCCATGAAGGCACCACAACAAATTCTTATTTACTCGCCACCCTACCCTTACCAACACTCAGACCCCGGTATACATGCCCACTTCTAGTTGTTGCCCAATGCGGTAGACCCTCAGCCTCCTCTTCTTTCTTGTTCTTGCCCAATACGGTTCTAGTCCATCCGCTTGGGGTTTTAATAGCCAATGGCACCACAAATATCACTTCCTCATCAGAGGGTAGACCGTGATTGAAGCGAGGTAAATACCGACAGTAGTCGGAGTCGGTCTCGGTTACATCATTAGAAGTGTTGCTCGTAAGGTCAATGGGCGAGTGTTGGCATCCAGAGGAGCCATGCCCATACCTTTTTTTCCTACCAACACTAGTAATAGAGCACACCAACTGCTTGCCTTTTTCATCTACCAGTTGAGCACAACGTCCTGGAATTGCAACCTTCTACTGCATCTAGTGGGCACAAGCCTGGGCTTGTCAACCAAAGCACCTTTCTGAATAGCAGGACCGAGCTTTTGTGAACTCAACAAGCGGACCTCGCCTAACGACTTATATTTTTCTCTTCTCGGACAAGCACTCCAAACATTAGACTCAACCCACAAAGTGCTCCTAAGCGCTACAAGAATGACACTATTAGGTTAATTCCTGCTATTTATTGTGCGAGGTAATGGAAACCTTCATCAATGCTTAGTAAAAATGCATGTGCAAACATGGCAATTTGGCGGCGTATGTACTGTCACCGTTTAACTAGAGCTACATGAGAATCCAAAGATCACCTTTCATGATTGCCAACAACATCTTCACACAGATTGAGTTTGAGGTCTGCGAGTTGGCGGGGTACGATCATGATCTTCTCCCATATCTTTGAATTTGGAAAACCTACACATTGCACGATTAGTATTTAATGAAAGGCTTTGGCTAAGTCGTCGGTGACATGACCCCTGGAGTTAATGGCTTAGGCTTATGTCACCGGATTAAAATTAAAACCCAACTTTGATTTTAATACTTTATTTCCTCCACAGGGTTTTATTTCCTAAGTCTCGGTTGGCCTCGTTAAATTCTTATCCCAACCCTAACAAAGAACAAATTATTAAGCTAAGGATTGTATTTGTTGTTATAACTTTAGTTCTAGATAATTCTTAATTACCAATTCTTATTTGTGCATTTGTATATGAATCCAATTGAATTCCTTTCCATATCATTATGGAAAATTTTATTATTGCAACCCTAACCTGATTGAACTCGTATTATAACCCTAACTCTAACAGTAATTGAACTGTAATCGTAACCCTAGGTATTGTTGAAACCTAACCCTAATTGTATCAAAACCCTAGAGAACTCTAATTGAACCCTAACCCTAAAATAGACAATAACCCTTATCTTAATTGAACCCTAACTGCAATCCTAGCCCTAATTTAAGACCAACCTTAACCTTGACCTTAATTAAACCCTTATTGAATTATAACCCTAATTGATCCCTAACCCAAATTGAATACTAATTGAACCTTAACCCTAAGTGAATAGCAACCTTAATTAAACTCCAACCATAATCCTATTTGAATTTTGACCCTAATCATAACCATAATTCAACCCTAACCCTAAACATGAGTTCAATTAAGTTTAAGGTTCAAATAAGGTTAGACTTTAATTAAAATTAGGTATAGGATTCAATTAGGATTAGGGTTGGGGTTGGGGGTAAAGATTAAGGTTCTATGATAGAGCTTGGGGTTAGTGTTAGGGTTCAATTGGGGCAAGGGTTAGTATTAGGGTTAGGGTTATGGTTCAATTAGGGTTTCATTAATGTTAGTTTTAGAATCATAGTTATGTTTAGGGTTGGATATAAAATTAGAGTTAGGTTTGAAGTTAATTAGTGTTAGTTTTAGGGTTGGGGTTATGGTTAGACTTATAATTATTGTTAGTATTGGGATTAGATTCTATCACTTTAATAAAAATAATCTTCTATAAATTCATTCAATTTTTTTTTAAATTATATAATTTAAAATATTTTCAAATTTACCTATGTTGATATATGACAGATATAGAAAATCTAAACTCTATACCATTTATAGCTAATTTGACATTGTGTATAAAAAGGTTTAAGTTATGAATGTTATAATATAAAAAATAAATGTGTTTTCAATGTTTATTTGTCAATTTAAAAGATGTGCCAATAATGTTGCAATCACTAATGATTAATTTTTTCTTGATGGTTAAAATAGATTGGTAAGTAAATTTGTTGGAATAGGTGCCTCAATTCTTATTGGCATGTAACTCCTGAAGGGAAAATTCGTTGTGACATTATTGATTTCTGGCCAACTAGTTGTTCTAAATCCTTTTTTGAAATGTTCATGTTGTCGAGACAATGTTGTTGTCTCGCTAATTGGTGTTGTTGTTGTGACTTGTCAGTATTTGTTGTAACCTTTTGCCGAGTGGAATGTCTAACCGATAGAGCTACATGTGTTTGGTATCAGGTGTCTTCGCTGAGACTCCTAGTGACTGGAGTCATCAGAGTAACACAAGACTTCGGTATGAAGTCTTAGCGACTGAAGAGAGTCTTGCCGATAGCATATGGTCATCGGCATAACACAAAGGTCTCGGGAAGAACTCTCAGCAACTAAGTGAATTCTCGCCAAAGGTGGAGGTTTTGGTATGAAGTCCCAGCGATTGATGAAGGTCTCGCCGACAGGGATATACTTGGTGTCTTCACGGTGACAAAAAGACTTTTGTATGAAGTCTTGGCGACTTGGAGAGTCTCGCCGATAGTAAAAGGTCTTTGAGATGACATGTTGAACTCGGTGTGATGTCTTGGCGAAAGACGAATGTCTTTCCAAATGTCAAATGCTTTGGTGTAACCTCTTGGCGAGCAGTAAAGTCTTCTCGATGATTGTTCCTTTTGGCATGACTTGAAGACTTCGGTATGAAGTCTTGGCGAACTGCAGTAGTATTGCCAATGGCAAGGTAGAGGTCGTTGTGACTTGTGAGCATCAGCATGAGTCTTGCCGATGAGGAAATTCTTGCCGATAAGAATGAAATGGATATCGGTGGTTTCAGTATGACTTGTGGCATTCACTATATCATCTTGCTGACTATTGGAACTTATGCCAATATTGATATGAAGTCTTGTGGCATCGGGGAGACACTTGTGTCTCACCAACATGAAAACTTAGTTTAATGTTTCCTTGACCGTTTGACTATCCTATGTGGTGTCTCATGGACCAATCAGAGGAAGAAAAAGTCAAATGGTTGGCGGTTGGATTTTTGCAATAGTTGCAACGTTAGAGCTGAACTGCATACAAGGAAAAATCAATGCTCAAAAGGAAACTTTCTACGATGGGTAATGGCGGATAAGGATGAACAGAAGATAAAAATCATAATGTGATAAGCTTTAAGGGATCGATTCTAAGTTGAATATCATCGAATTGTTGAGAGAATTTTTGTAAGAGTTTGAACAGTGAATGAAGCTACTGTGAACTGATACCAGAGAGTTGTATCTCTGCATTGTATGTAATTTTTTTTTCCCGAAAGGGTTTTCCCATGTAAATCTATTGTTCATTGTCTTTGTGTATTATTTATGTTTCTGTAAATCTTTCATGTGTGTCTTAATTGGATTGTAATTTGAAAATTAAAAGTACTGTCTGCATTCTTCCCTGTGGTTTTGACATTAGGAAAGTTGCTTCCACACCTCTACTTTCCTTACAAAATTTATCTATAATAAGTAAATTTATCATTGATTTTTTCTTGATAAGTAAATCAATATTTCATAAATTTATCTATAATTCTTATTTAATTTTTCTTAATTATATTAAATTATATTTTATTAAATTGTTAAAAAATTTAAGTTGCTTATAAATAATTTTATGTGTTTTTTATAATTAACTTGATATTGTGTATAAAAGGTTTATGTTATGAATGTTATAATATAAAAAATAAATTTGTTTTCAATGTTTATTTGTTAGTTTGATGTGAGAATAATGTTGCATAGTAATGATTAATTTTTTCTTGATTGGTTAAGTGATATTGTGAAATTATTCTATGTTAATTTAATGTTATGAATGCTATATAATATAAAGAAAAATATTTCTAATATATTTTTAATTATGCATCTTTATATTTTATAAACAAACATCTAAAATAAAAATGTGATTGTAAAAAAATTATAACTTAATGAGTGAACATACATTTAAAGTTAAAAGTGAAATTATAAAACAAATTGTAAATTTATTTTATTTTTCTTCTATAACTATAATTTTTTTATTTATTGTCTGCCTAGTAATGCCCACTTCTCCTTTTAATGAATGTTTTATTTTGCAAGGGTTGATTTAGTGCTATCATTGATCTATTTTCTGCAGATATCAATAGTGCCCGCCATCCCGTGATCGTGAATTGAAGGATTGTGAAATCATGGGCGGGCGCCACGTGTCCTATCCGGGGGATCAAATTTGTGCTATTGTTGACCAACTGCCATTTGATTTGAGCCGTTCCCCACCATCACGCGATGGTGGTTGGGTTGATTGCGAAATCACGAGCGGGTGCCACGTGTCTCATCTGATGATGCCTGAATATTAAAGGAAACACTAGCTAGCTTTAAATGTATTAAGGGGCGGATTACTAAAGTGTTCTCGAGATGCACATGTTCTAAATCGACAGATATGTTATAATCTCGCTGGAAAAGCATCTTGAAGGTTAATGACATGGCTAGCGACTATGTTAAAGGAATGAGATCATTGATGCTCAGGATCAACGATTGCCCTCCATCGTGCGATCAAAAGTTTTAGGATTGCGATATCGCGGGCAACTACCATGTGGACTTCCTTCATAGTGTATGGTAAGGTGGGCCCCTTATCGTCGTGTTGGAAATTGAGTCAGCTTTTTTTGAAGGTAGTCATCAATGATTTTATTTTGTAGAGGGTTGAATTAGTGTTGTCGTTGATCTATTTCTTGTAGATCAACAGTGCCCGCCATCTCATGATCAGGAATTATAGGATCGCGATATCACGGGAACTTGCCACATGTCTCATCTGATGAGGTATAAAGAGTGAAGGAAGCATTAGCCAGTCTAAATGTGTTAAGGGGCGGATTACTAAAGTGCTTGTAAGATGCACATGCTTTATTTCAATGTGGATGTTATAATTTTGAGGGAAAAGTTGCTCGACAGTTAACGGAAAGGATGTCGACCATTTTTGAAGGAGCGAGATCTCTGATGAGAAGGATCAACTATTGCCCGCCATCCCGCGATGGTAAATCGAGGGATTGCGGTATCATGGGCAACTTCCACGTGGTTTTCATTTGCGGCTTATGGCATGGTGGGCCCCTTATTGCAGTGTTGGTGATTATGTCAGCCTGTTTTGAAGGTGGCCGTCGATGATTTGATCAAACTGGAGGATAACCAGTTCAAATTTAAATCTGTATCAAATGTGGTTGGAGTCATTCGTGTAGCCCATGAGTGAGCTTTAATGGCAGATGAGACCTCTATTGGCAAGATTTGATCGACATAAAATCAATTTACTTACTTCATTTGTATCACAAGGCATCCAAGTATTTCATAAAAAATAGTTTCAGAGCCAAAGGTGAAATTACGAGCAGCTGCAGCCAGAAATTGGAGTTTGTATGAAAAAGTCATGAGTTTATTTTCTCTATTTCCCAGTCGTTCTACACCTAAATTTGGGAAGGGGGGTCTGATATGCATGTCATTGAGCTCTTTAAAATCTTTTGTTGGGGCTATAGTTTAATCATAAATTGTGAGGAATTGCAGTATTTTTACTCTATAATTTCCTATATCTGCTTAGTCATAGCCACTTGAAGTGTAACATTGTAGTGAAGCCCTAGTTTGTCTAAAATGGTGCCACCCAAGTAGCACTCTAGCCACATTGAGTATTTGAAAAGAAACTTGTACGGTGATTTCCTAGATCAATTTCCATTGTCAACAAATAATAAAAGGAAGGGTGTAGTGTTATTGCAAGGGAAAATCCTAGGGGAGGGGTTGGTGTATAATAGTTCCAACATTGTTGATGCTAGGGTTCTACTCACTGGCTTAGAGATGTTCAAATAATGGTATCGACAGAGGAATTTTCCTCACCCTTTCTCAAATGGATGGATGTATGACATGGGTAATCTAGTTGTACCAAATGTGTTCCCTGATGTGGACTTACATAGGGCAGTGGCCATGAGATATGACCCCATCACATGGGTAATTAGAGATAATGATGGAGGGGTTCTATTAGAAATTAACAAAGATGTTATCCAACAGAATTTTGATTTGAGTGAGCTGAGTGATGACTTGGTTCCTATTAATTTTGAGGAAATGAAGCAGGAGTATACAAAACTGAAATCTCTTTTTAGGGTTAAGCTGCTTCCACCTCATCTGATTAAGGCAGGTGGTTCACAATTTCACATCAGCCCTAGTGACCAGGAACCCTTCAGATTGAATATTTTGGCAAAGCCTTTCTTGGCTACTTTCTATTCACTATGTCAGATTTTGGGTTTCAGTCTTGGTGTATTAATTCCAATTGCATACATGTTCATGGGGGTGCAAATACAACACCCTAACTTCTTTGTAACATATGACCTTGCTTCTTTTTTGGAGGAGAGGATAGATGAAGGGTTGTCGAAGCTACAGAAAGGTGATACTGGTACTCAATTCTTTTGATATTCCATGTTGATGCATATGTTCCTGTTTAGGAATGCTGATTTATTTGTTGAGAAGATGAACTTAAGGAAATTAGTTGATGGAGAAAGATTGCCAGTACAAATATGGGCTATAGATCTGTCCTATAATAAGGAAAACACCAGTTATGTGCAATTTGATAATTGTTTTGCTTCAAGACTAAGGGCTAGATTGATGGTAAATGTACCTAGGATCCCTGAGGAAGTGCATGATTTCCTTAGGCCAAAGGAGAGGAAACCAGAATTGAGGTTTTACATAACTGGGGTGAATTTATCCCATATCCAGTCAGCATTATCTTGAGAATATATGGATTTCAAGGAACCCCTCACATACTACCATACAATGTGCCACCAAGACTAGGGTTTGCATAAGTTATGTGGTAGATGGGTTGTATTCATGAAGACAACCTTACTGGAAAGGGGAAGGGAACATTATTCCCTGATTATATAGTAGTGTCTAACTTTACATTTTCAAAGGGAGGTTAGACACATTTTTATAAATTCTTTGTTGATTACCATTTGAGATTTGGTCCAAGGTGACAACATGATCCTGAAGGTTTCTTTGCTCTTTTTAGACAAAGAATAAAAGGTGGCAAGTTTGCACATGAGTTCAATTTCCCTGAGGACCTGATTAGAAATGAATTTGATTTAAATAAGTAGGAATTGAACAAGGAGAAATGGATAGCTTATAGTAAGCTACTAGATATTGTGCATGAAATGGATCCGAATTATGATCCATAGATGGAATTCACTGCATACCATAAGAAAACTGATTTTCTGATGAAAAACTTCAAGGAGATTATGGACACCTTGACAACCAAAAGGATAAATTTAAGGCTAAGTTTGGATATGCAAGGACAAAGTGATAGGCCAATTGAAACAAGGTCAGTATATCGGCCTACAGAAAGGCGGCCCATCTATAGGAGGAAAAGGGATACTAGCAGTGATGAGGAAGAAGTAGACAGAAAGGGGAAGCAAATAATGAAGGTGCCTCCACAACCAGGTCCAAAATTCAAAGTACCTGGGGTAGTCAAGATCATTGAATTATAGTCTTCACCAGAGCGTAGTCCCCCATCACCACCATCTAAGCCACGTCCTAAGAGGCAAAGAACTGATCACCCACTTGAGGATTTGACATATGAAATTATTGTTACTAATCAGGACATGCAGGTTGGTATGCCTTCCCCTCCTAGGTCAGCTGAATTGGTTCTAAACGATTTGGATATGAAGGGTAAGAGTGTGCAGGATGCAAGAATGAAGGCTTGCAAGGAGTTCTTAGATGACAATGCATTTGTAAAAACTCTTGTATTCTTGCAATTGGCATGGAGGACAAAATTTGAGGAATATCAAAATAAATGCAAGGAGAGAAGAGAACTAAGGCCTGACAGGTTAGATCAGGAGAATGATGAAGAAGTAAAAGTTGAACTAATGAAAGAGTTCAAAAACATCACTCCTGAAGAATGGAGACAACTTGTGAGTTAGGCTAGTGTTTTGATTTTTCCTAAATGGGACATCGCAGATGCAATGACTTTCAATGCCATTATGAAGTCCAAGAATCCTTTTTAGGATTCTGAAGAAGAAGTTAAGGCAGCATTGCAAAACTCTGCTTTCAGTGAAGAATATGAGACCTTATCAATTTAGGCATTGGCTCCACAAGGAAGAAAGCAAGACATTGCTGATATTAATCCAAATTTTAAAGGAGGATTAATAATAAAGAGGGCTTCAGAGACTTCAACCACCGAAGCCACTAATTTAACTGTGAATGTGGCCAAGTTGGCCCAAAAGACTACTGAAAGGGAGGATGCTGAAAGAAAGAGCCTAATGGAGAAGTATAACATTTTAATTGAAGAATATAGTAAAATGCAATAGAGGAATGTTGAGCTACAAACTGAAGTGGAAAGGTTCAAGTATAGACATATTGAGGAAACATCTAGTGCTCCAAGAACCAGCACATTACCTCCCATAGTAGGGTCAATGCCTCCTACTTCTCCAAATGTTTCTACACTAGGGTCTCCTATTCAAAATCCTGCCCTCACCCCTCCTCTAGAAAAATTGATGAAGAAACAGAGTGCTCTGTTGATCCAACAAAGAGGCAACTAATATAGAAAATTGATGAATTACAGACATCATTAAGGGTAAAAGAGGAGGGTTTTCTTTCAAAAGAAAAAGAAATTATTACTACTGTTTTGGAGCATTTAAATGAAAGGCTAGATAATAAATTTCCCTCTATACATTCTTTGTATTCTTTGCTATTTGAAGCAATAAATAATATTGATAGGGATCAAGGGATAGTGATTCCAATAATTGAAAATTGGATCCCTAGGGAAAATGATCTAGATATTATGAATAAAGCCTCAAGGTTTGATGTAAATAACAGGGCCCAATCATTGAAGCCTACTTATATATTAGTGAAATCATTGCAAGGTTTTTAGACCTTACCAAATGATTTAAGTAGGAAGATTAGGGAGTTGGTAAAGAATTTCAAAGATTGGGATAACACACTGTTACCTGATATAATTGATGAGAAGGGGGAAATCAGAACACTCCAACAATGGTAGGATCAAGCGAGTAAGGTCATAAATAATCAAATTAGAGTGATTTGTGATGACTCAAATTATGATTTGTTGGTGAATTATATGGATAAGATTATTGGTACCGGCTCATTTTTGGAATCTTTTGAAAGAGATGCTAATCAGGTAGCGGTAAAGTATAAGCCTTATAGTATAAAGGTAAGTGAGGTGATTAATTTTGACTGGCCAACTGATGAAGAATACCAAAGGTGGGTGGCTAAATATTTGAATGATGATGAGTAAAAAGAGTGGGTTACCGACAGGTGGCAAATTAGATGCTACAGTTACAACGATTCCAGTTTTGTGTTGATGGCTTTATTGTTGTGGGTTTCGCATGGTTTTTTTTATTGCATCAACCTTCCTCCGCCGACATGATGAACGAGAATATGCTCCAGGATGATTGCAGTTGTAACTATTTTTGGAATATCATCAGGTGCTCTAATTGGCTGGTGACGTGTGTACTTTCTAGCCTGAAGCTTGTTTGCTCCTTTATTTTTCTATAAGAAGGATTTCAAGGCCAAAAGTATTGGTTAGCAAGTTAAATAATTTTGATCGAGTCTAGGCGAAGTTGCAGAGCTGATTGTAAAGATCAATGGTTTTAGAGAGAAATGCAATTTAGGTTCTGAGTCACTCTGTGATAGGTTTTAAGTTCATGAGGATTTAATGTTGCATAATAGTATTAGCATTTGAATCGAAATGATAATTTCAAGCTCGTCTCTCTCCATTATATGTGCATATCTAAACTTTGAATAAAATAACTAAGGGTTGTTTCATTCAGCTCACTGTTGTAGTGTGTATGATTCTATTTTATCTTTAATTCAAGGAATTAATTAGAATGCTTGAATGGGATTATAAGAAGATATGTTATGCATATCCGATGGTTTTAGAGAAATGCAATTTAGGTTTTGAGTCATTATATAACAAGTTTTGAGTTCATAGAGATTTAATGTTGTATAACAGTACTAGTAACAGTACTAGCATTTGAGTTGAAATAAAAATCCAAGCTCATGTCTCTCCATTGTACATGCATATCTAAACTTTGAATGAAATAACTAAGGGTTGTTTTATCCTTTTCACTGTTGTGGTGTGTATGATTCTATTTTAGCTTTAATTCAAGGAATTAATCAAAATTCTTGAATGGGATTATATGCGGATATGTGTTGTATAAGGATTTGATAAGTAGTCGTGGGTTAGAATGCATACTAATGAGATTGTAATACAATATTGTCAGGGATCTTATATGTGATGTATTAAATTTGTTATAAACCTCTAGATGCTTATGAATTTGACTCTACAATGGATATATGGCACTGATCTAAGTTGTAATTATTAGTGTAGTTCAGTATTTGTTTGTCTTTGCCTAGAGCTTGCTACAAATTACAAATCATTGACTATCTTATACAATGGATTGTGTTTAGTTATCTCACACTCCAAATAGTTGATATTGTCTATGAACAACCAATTCTAGTTGATATTATCTTATCATATTGAGCTATTAAGTGAGATCATCTGCTATTGTTAATGTTGTTTATAAGAATGGTACAGAGGTTGTAAACACATTAAGGGATCACCCTCTCGGGTCTTGCAGAGCCCGAAGTGTAGGAGGCTTTTAAAGTCCTTGTTAGTTGGTCCAGGTCCTTTGAGCTTCCTTCGATTGGAATTGGAAATTCCATAGGTATATTAGAAGAGAAACCTAGTTACATTGTAAAAAGAACCAACATACACATCAACCACTGAACAACCACCTCTACAACTAACTTTTTAATCTTTTATGATCACATGAAACATAAAACACACTAATTTCAAGGTTATTAACATCACTATTGAAATGTTTTAATTTTTTGACCTTTCAAACATTAAAAGTACATCATTAAATTAATTATGTAATGGCATAAAAATTAAAAACATCATGAATTAATTATGTAACCACATAAGTCAAATATAATTCTATCAAGAATTTAATATCAAATAGATAATATAATCACATAACTTATACATTTCAATGTCATTGATCTTCTTCTTCATCCAACTCTTTGTCTATATCATCCGATCCAGATTCGACACTGTAAGGATTGGTCATATCATCATCATCGTCATCGATATCAGTTTCGATAATGTTATCATCCACATAGATGTCATCTTCATGAACATTAACTCCTACATCATCATCATCTAGTTCTTCCTCTTCGACATCTTCGTCAAGGACATCATCAACTAACTATTGATCCTGATCATCATCTACATCATCTTCTAGTTCTTCGGTATCTTCTTCTTCCACCACATTATACTTTACCGGCCTTCCTCTTGGATCATGTCTAACAAAAATGACCAACCCAGCTTTACTTGGAACCTCTGAGTAAAATACTGCTCACATTGGCTTGGAAGAACATAGGGCTCATTTCCAGCTCGCTCAATCAACCTTGTATTAACCATGGTAAATCCATTATCATGTTCAATAACAGTTCTCTCAGGGATCATTTTCATTCAATCGTAGCCTGTACCATAGGACAACAAACAAAATTAATCTGAAGGACTTAAAGTCACACTCAAGTATATCATCCAAAATCCCATAGTATTGATTTTCTGATACTTTTGGATGTATGTCGCTTCTAGATGAAACATTAGTCACCTGAAAGACTGTAGTTATACCAGAATCACAAGTTTTCTTCATGTTGTCCAACATTTTGATTCAAAATTTACAACCATTGCACCACATAGCCTTGTGGTGTTTCACCTGCAATATGTCAAACATGTACAAATTATTGCAATATTGTTAGTTGATAAACATATTTATTCTTGGCCGAATGTATGCAAAGAAAACAATCTCAAGATATATATACATCAATATACTTGAAAATAATTAAATAATATGGGTGATTAATATATTTATATGTACCTGTTTATCTCTTAAACCATATGCTAAATCAATTTCCCTTTGTGTAACATTGGAATCTTCATTACGATGAGCTTCTTTAACCAATGAAGCAACACCTTCCCATGTTAATGTGCGACTAGATTTTTGACATCGTTCAATCCATACCGTCATCCAATCAAGATTGTTAGCGACGTACAAATTTAGTGCATCCCACTCTCGACCAACTGCACCAAAAAAAATTGAAATTCACAAACGACGTATAATTAGTTAAATACCACAGTATATGACCTTAATTTATAATTGATGTATATTGAAGATTAAAAATTAAATAAGTACAATATACATAAAAACCATATGTAAAATGCATTCCAATTAATCTCCATGACCATCTTACAATTACCTCTCACTTTTCTCAATCTACCTTTCCCCATCAGGTACTCCCCTTTGAATTTGTTAATGGAGTTGGGATCCCAAATGCAATCTACATGGATCTTTGCTGCAAACTTAGCAAGATATTCACTAATGTACACCATGGTCTGGTATACCATATATCCCTCCACCATAGAACCCTCAGGATGTGCTCTTTGTCTAACCAAAGCCTTCAAAAATTTCAAGTGCCTCTCAACCATCCACATTGACCTTGTGTGTACAGGTCCACACAATTCAATCTCCTCAACTTGGTGTATGAGGTAGTGTTCTTGTGCATTGAAAACTGTTGAAGGTAGACACTTATGCATTTCACACATTAGACGAGGAATTTTTCTCTTCCAATAATTTATATCTTCTTTATGGATTTCTTTAGATGATATCCATCTACAAGTGATTGAAGGCACAAATATATTAATGAGATTTAACAAAAATATATAGTACATAATAAGTAAAACAAATGGCAATTATAAGATGTATACAGCGAATTGAACAAATCTCGCTACTTACCTCATATATTTTCCAAGATCATATATAACTTGCTTGACATTGTTGTCAAAATTATCTGGGAGAGATAGAGGTAGAATGTACTGCAACAATTATAAAATGATCTTTTCATTATTTTTCCAAAAGTAATAAACACAATACACTGAAAAGTACATGCATTATACAAATGTATATAATATACCAGAATAATTACCTTAATGAAGGTATGTCAATCATGTTGTTGCCAACATTATACAAATGGCAATTATAAGATGTATACAGCGAATTGAACAAATCTCGCTACTTACCTCATGTATTTTTCAAGATCATATATAACTTGCTTGACATTGTTGTCAAAATTGTCTGGGAGAGATAGAGGTAGAACATACTGCAACAATTATAAAATGATCTTTTCATTATTTTTCCAAAAGTAGTAAACATAATACACTGAAAAGTACATGCATTATACAAATGTATATAATATACCAGAATAATTACCTTAATGAAGGTATGCCAATCATGTGTTTTCATCCCTGACCCAAATTCACCTTTCTTTATTATTATATTGTTTATATTTGTAGCAAATCCTGTGGGAAATTGAATTTCTTGTATGACTTCTTTTATAGCATTGCTTTGATGCTCTGTTAATAACCAAGGAAGGGAACTTATATTAATTTGGTCTCCATCACTATTTAATTGAATGACATTTTTCATTGCATGATTGGCTTCCTGAATGTCACTACAAATTTTGACAACTTTTTCTTTGTCATGCCTTCCATCCAATATTTTCCATAACATTTCTGTTATATTCTTTCCGATATGCATTGTATCAGAAAAATGCACAATTTTTAGCTGCTCATAGTAGGGCAACCTACTAAATTATTTGGGATAACTTTTCAGTCCCTGTGAAAGCCAACCATTAATTCTTTGACGACCTTCATGAAGCAGATAAGTTAAACAAATTAACAACGACAATCATTTTCAATTACAACATGATTAAACACAACACAATATAAAAATATAAATTCAAAACATATCATATATGATAGATAAACAATTTGATCCAATGTATAACCTTAACGATTAATTCTATTATATTCCAACTTCCATAGGCGAGGTGACATTCTTCGTGGTTTTGATGTAGTCTCCTCTTTCCCATTGAAAATATGTTTTTCAGTAGTTTGATACTTATGATTTCTATGGAAGAAGTGCCTATAATCATCAAACACCTGCTTTCCTAAACTTTTTGAACGACGAGATTTCATCTTTGGACCACAAATTGGACATGCAAATTTTTCCTTTGTTTGAAGACCTGCAAGATGATATATAATTGGATTAAATATGTCAATTTTTATAATTATATATAATGAATAGGTTATTTTAAAAACATTCATGATATCTACTTCATCAAATTAAATATTGTTAAAGTGTAGTTGAACGTTATAACATACCACAAAAATGTGTTAGCCCTGGGGCATCATGAATTGTCCATACAAGCATTGCATGGAATTGAAATTGTCTTTGTCCTATTGGTCTAGAGACGTCATACATAGTGATGCCATTCCATAACTTTAGTAACTCATCGATAAGAGGCTCGATATATACATTCATATCTTTAACTTGGTACTTACCTAGTTTAATGAACATAAACATTACATAATTATTATAACCATTTTACTATAATATATATAAATTAATGTACATGACTATTGAATGAAAAAAATATAAGTCATTATGCAACAAACAAGACAAATGAGATGCTACTACATTAAAGAAAATTGATGTAAACAAATACCTGGAACAATCATCGACAACATTATGTGCTCCCTCTTTATTGACATCCATGGAGGAATGTTATTGTTGATAACAAAAACAGGCCACACTGAGTAAATAGATCTCACCTCTCCAAATGGATTGACACCATCCGCTCCCAATGAAAGTCTGAGATTACGAAGCTTTTCTTTAAAGTGTATCCATTTTTCCTCCATGTCCCTAAATGTAGAACCATCCAAAGGCATTCAAAGAATGTCATCTCCACTTCTATTCCATGCATGGTAATCCATCAATTGTGCTAAGCTTTCACACCTAAATAATCGTTGCATACGTGAAATAATGGGAATATAACGAAGAACCTTGCGAGACACCTTTTTTGTTAGTTGATATGTTTGATATCTACTGATATGGCATTCCGGGCATTCTTTTGCAAATTCCTGTTGTTTATGATATATAATATGATCATTGGGACATGCATCTATTGCTTGATACTCCATTCTGATATCTTTCATAATGGCACATAAATCTTGGTATGAGTAAGGTAAAATATTTGATGGTGGTAACAAAAACTCACCAATCAATCTACAACAAAAAATAATTAGTTCATATAAAGAATATTAATGGTACATATTTCATCCTTTATTTACTAGTGATGAACTAACAACAATTAAAATAGATAAAAAAAGATGACATATATGACATACCTTAACATTCGTGAGATTGCTATGTTTGATAAACCATTCATAACCTTCAAGGTCAACAGCAACAATACAACAAAGAGAAGAGTTGTTTCAGAGCCTTCATAAAGGGGCTCGTATGCCTTCTCAAGTACAGGTAAATCATGAACATCATCAAAGTCATCTTGATCATCATGATCAGCTCTGCCACTAAATGTGTCATGGATCAATGTATTTGTACCATCATCTTCAACAGTATTTTTTGGAAAATGATCATCTTCTTCTATAGGATCATTAACTTCATCTTTGATATTCACAACTCCATGTTTGTCTGCTTACAAAACAACATTTTTCGGGCTGTGATAATCCATATCATCTTCCCTAGGGCGCCCCACCTTTATAATAATGATAGACACAAATAAACCATGATAATGATCAAGTGATTATATATATAAAATGTTAAAACAATATAAACATTTATAAATTCAATCAATATAAACGCATATAATGAACAACTTACCAATGGACGATAATCATGCCCCCCTTCAATGTGACCATGCTGCCTACAATGTTTCTCAGCTGTTGTGATTAAAAGTTGTCTCATCTTTAAGCCCTTGCAATTATTGCAATGACAATAACATTTCCCATCACCCTTTCTTTTCAATCTATCCCACAATCTATCAAGTGTCTCTTCATTTTGTTCTAGACTAATATTATCTAACATGATTTTTCTTTACCAAGCTTGACTATTTAGATCTTCAAAAAATATCAAACTCACACTCCAATAATTTTTATTCATAGACAGGTAACATAATCTAATAATTCTGATATTTTACACCAAAAAAATTTGGCATGCAACCACCCCTGCAAAAGAGAAGATAGTTTGAAGTTAATGACCCCAAAAAACACTTTAAAATGATAATTCCAAAACTTATTAAATTCTGATTTTACTATGATATCCAACCATTAAGACTCCTAAAATCAGAATATTGAACTTGATCACAAAACTCCTACAACAATGGAGGTAGCGAGCTAGTAAGAGCAAGTGACCCATTCCTAAGGAGCAACAAGTCAGAATCATCATTGCTAATGTCAATACATATTTATCCTTTTAGTTAAAGATGCAATGTGTCACTTCTTATGACGAGCTTATCCCTAGGTCCCTCAACATTGAGAGAGCCCTAATAAAAAACAACAAAAGCATTGGTAAGAGCATGATTAAGGTACAAACCCTAGGCCTCCATAGAAACATAAACAATAACTATAATGGATTAGTGAGGTTGCAATACCAGAAAGATTGAGACATTGTAAGTAATAACAAAATCTTGCAATCTAAAGATTGCAGCCAATAACAAGCACACTATGTAGCTTAGTGACATTTGTAAATGCAATCTACGGTAAGAAGAATGACATTCACTTGAGATTTGATAGTCAAAAATAGGCTGAGCAGTGACAAGATAATAAAGCTCAAACTTTGCATAGTAAAGTGGAGATTTTAACAGTGAGTTTCCTTACCCCCTTGCTGACCTTAAGGGTTTTTCAAATGCTTTTGGTAGTGTTAGACAAGGAAAATGCAATCAAGGAATGACTGTCCAAATGAAGTAATAATGGTAATCATAGGTTCAATGTTTCTTCTTAGCCATTAATATTGTATAATAGAGGTAGTGGATTGCATGTTTGAGCAGTGTTTTGAGACTCATCAAAGATAGGAGAATAGTGAATAATACCTTGTGGACTGTGAAGTAGTGTCAATAAGGTTGAAGGATCTTAACAATACAATTTCATGAAACAATGAGTCCCCTGTAGTAAGTAGGCAGTCTATAGGGCATAGTTTGATTTTATAGAAGGATGCTCATGAAAGGAATCTTCAAGTGATAGTGAGTGGTGTTTTGAGATTACAATTGAGGGTCAATACTACCGGTCTTAAAGGGAAGTTACTGCTTAAAGTAGTAGAAAATGTGCAAGAAAATTGAATCATACAACAAAATTCACAATGTTATCTTTATAATTCCTTTTGCTTGAGTTTGAAGACAAATCTATTGTATCTTCATTGAAAGTGGTGACCTTAATGGTCAATCAGAATACATGATTTTATGCTATTGTGCTTATGGAGGCAACATTTTAAGCAAGGCAGTGAGTGGTGATTTGGAACAATGGTAGGTATGAAGGACTTGCTTTATATGCATACTATGCAGTCTAGCTTAAGACAACATTCTTAAAACAGATTGAAGGTGGATTATGGAACTCAAGGGTTACCATGAAAAGGATTAAAGAAAAGACTGAGATCTATTTAAAAGCCACGGTCACAAAGATATTAAAGATGTCACATGCAAAACCCTAGTAGCTGGAGTAATGAATATAGTGCCAAAGAGGATAGTGTGTTAGGGCAGATTTAGGAGATCTCCACATTATCTAATTATAGGGAAATACATCATTTATTTATTTTTTTAATTAAAAGAAACCATTCTAAACCCTATATAGGATACATTGATACTTCAAAATCCTCTGAAGGAATTTGAGATTATGCAAATATATGTCAAGTAACATCCATAAGGTTTAGAAAATCTTGATCACTCTCTAGAATAACCCATTAAACATGGGTTGTGCTTGAATGCACTACATAATTGATATAACACAACCACTTTGCATATCAACCAGAGTTATAGGCTCTTTATTGCAGTAAGAGGTAATCACTCTTCGATCATGCTATAATTACATCCTAACCTGTTAAACTTGAGACAACCTTAATGCACCCAATGATGATTGACACTTACATTATACAACCTGAATTAACTACATTATATGAGTGCCTCCATTTCTATCACAACATAGCCACATTAAACTTGGGTCACACATGAATGCATCTTGTATTTGTTATAGCACAACTATGCCACATAACCAATAGAGTTATGGATCACATAATTACAGTCACAAGAATTTGTTCCTTAGTTGTGATCTTATGGTGATTCCACACAAAAAAATATCGACATGAAATTCTCAAAACCCTTAACCTCTAAAAATGAAATCTAATGAGATGTTGCTTTAAAATATGATTTTCAAACCTGGAACTACAAATCTGACTTCACAACTGAATTATGCAAAAAAGACAATGACTACCCTCAACCTAGTGACATCTTCTTGAATTTTTTTTTATTTTTCCCAAGAAAATCATCTTTAGTTCTCCACAAACTTTCTCAAGTAGAGCAAAACACTGTTGCAATAAATCAGGGGCGAACTCACTTTTCTTTATGTCGGCCACAATTTGTTTTTTTTTTTTAATTTTTCATGTTTGTCAAAAATTCAACGAAAATGATAGCTGACATTTCGACGAACCCTAGGTTCATCAAAATTTCAACGAACATCGGGGATAAACTTTCAAAAAATTGGAAATTACACATCAAATTTTACAAGCACCCAACGAACATCGAATTTTACATATTTCGTCAAACAATTTCATTGGATTTTGTAGTCAAATGTATTAGTGGAAGATCAAAAAAACAACACTTGATCATTTTATTAATAGCTCATATAATGAATACAACAGGAGAGAAATGGCTTTGAATTTGCACCATCTTCTATATTCAATTGCTAGTAATATTATCAAAATTATAATTGCATATCAATAAACTGAAAATACTAGGACAAGATTCAAGACCATTCTCTGTATTTTCTATTACAAAATTTCTCTATGATCAACCAACAACCTATACATTTGGCCATGAATTCCTTCTTATAGAAATGAAGGATAAAACAAGATTTAGGCTAGAATGCACACATGTCATCATCTCATTTAACTGATACAAAAATATTCCCCAATGTGGTTGCATTTACAACTCAAATGAGGGAAAATATCACATGGGACAAAAACCATTTGCATTTGCCAATGAAGATTTGTCCCACCTTCCAAAAGGCATCATTTAGTTGTTGTAACATTTTATCCATGTGATCTCAAAATTCTATCCACGCACACCAAGCCTTGAAGAAGAAAAACATAAAATGAAGAAAGAGGAAGAAGACAAAGTACCTCCACATTTTTAATCCTTGTCATCAATTTCAAATTGGAGATAATACAATATTTTTGCATTGATGTATCTAAGGAATAATTTATATTAGTTCCAAGCCATGTATTACATTCTCCCTATTGTAATTCCCATTTTTCATACCTATAACCAAAATTGCACTCACCTTCCCACCAAAGTAGCAACCTAATCATCTAGGACATCAAGATATTTGTCTTTCCAAAGCTGAAAATCCACCTCATAAGGCCAATCAAACTCAATAAATTTGTCAGCTTTTAGTCTATAAGGAGCATACTTTATTACCGCTTGGTTAGCCTCCTTGTCAAATTCTTCCAAAAAGATAATTTTGTGAGTGAGCATATCCATACTTCTCTTCCATATCTTCATATCAACTCCCTCACAAATCAAGGCTACCTCAGTAGCAATCACTTTACTTGCTTGGTCTTTCCAATCCTACAAGGGTTTGACTTCACCATTTTCATTTAGAATATTTGGAAGCAAACTGAAATTCAATTCATTGAATTTCCTAACCATCTCCCTGATCTTTGCCTCTAATGGTTCAATTTTCCCTTGGAACTCCTAAATTCTATTCACGATTTTAAGAGTAGGTTGGATATTGAGTGGATTATTTATATCATGCTTAGATCCCACAACCATAAGCCTTAAATCTTGGAGCCTAGGAATCCATTTCTCCATAAATGGGATAGACACTTCCTTGTTCCTATCAAAAATTTTCATTGCATGGAAGAGTAATTAGCATGGATACTAAGCAATCTTTTATCAATTCCCTTGTTCAAATGCTCAATTACTACTATTACAATCTTGAGATTACTCAGATGGATTAATACACCCTATCGTTTATTCCTCTCCTCATAGTCCTTCAACTTTTCCATCAAGTCCTCCATACTGACCTCCTCTGTTTGAGGTGCACTTGAAGTACTAGGTACTTCCACTGATATTGGTAAATTTCCCAAATAATATGGAAAAATTTCCAATGAAACTTATGAGGAGGGAATAGAGGCAGATGACACATGCTCTTGGGGTGAAGAATCAGAAGCAAAGTTTTTTTGCATGGACACATCAATTTGCATATTTTGTATTTGCTCCTTCAGCAGTACCATTTCTATTTGCAGTTATTCAATCTTTTGCTGACCCTTGTTGTATTCATCCAACAAGTCATACATTTTCCTAAACTTCTCTTTCTCTACAGTTACAAACTTCACTGTTTCCTTTGTAAATTGGGCAACATTCATGGACATAGTGGTTGCTTCAATTGTGGAGGTATCTGATACTCTCTTAATTCTTAGCCCTCCCCTATAATTTGTAGATCTATAATTGGAGGCTTCTTGGTACTTGGGGCTAATGCCCAAATTGCGAGTGTATCCCATTGCTCATTGATAGTAGACCCCTGAAAAGCAACTATTGCTTCCTCTTTTGTGGTGTAGAGTGGCATGTCACATCTCCTCATTGTATCGAAAGAAATGGTAGAGGAAAGATCCCATTCTACAAGAAAATATAGGTTATGGATGAACCTAGAGCTTCAAATTTTGGCCTTTAATCCTACCATGAAACCTTCTGGATCATGATTCCTTGCTCCAACCCTCTTCATCCTAAATTTCTTGAGCACATCAACAATTTTCTCCATCCTCCCTCCTTTATAACAAGTTAGAAAAGAAGGTGTACGTAGGGAAAAGAGTTCCCTTCCTCTAATTTTGCAAGTGATTGTCCTTTACATTCCCCAATTGGCACATCATCTCAAGAAAACCAACTCTTAGTGGCACATCTCACAGCAATATATGTGGTTTCGCACTTGTTCCATAAACTCTAAGGATTGTATAACTTGGGTAGGGAATCACATCTCCGCAATTGTGCTCAATGTTCAAATTAGGCCTCCTATCTTTAGGCCTTAAGAAATCATGCAATGTTGCATGTATCCTTGGCATATTTATAATCAAGGCCCTCATCAATTTAGAAGCAAAAATATTCTAAAACACCACAAAACTAGATTTTTAATCATTTATATCAAGGATTCTGGTCCAGCATTGGACAAGTAAATCCATATTACCATCCTTTCTAACCAATGTCATATCCTTACCAAAGAAAGTAACTCCCTTGTACAGAAACATATCCATGAATAATACCACCAGATTCTTACCCCATCCTTTCCATTTTTAATGCAATCAAGCCCTCATGTATCCTATCAGCCAAGTATGATCCAAAGTCATAAAGTGTATTGCAGGTAGGGTGTTGAATAT
>VDFB02017561.1:0-41252 GCA_007258455.2 Sequoia sempervirens
TGATATTGGTTTTTTACATATTTGGATGAGGAAAATTTTGGTAATCTTTTATAGCAAGCTTAATGTGTTTAGTTGCAATGGAATCCTTCTTGATTGGTTCATTAATTTTGGTTGGCAATGGAGAGGCCCTACCAATAAAGTTAGATAAAATCTCTAAAATTAAATCAATTGTGTTTGGTTGGAATAAAACCCTTCTTAATTGGCTCATTAATTCTAGTTGACAATGAGGAGGCCCTAATAAGCAAGTTAGATATATGGGGATTCCTTTTGTAGTTAATCCATCTCTCAATAATATGTGATATTGAATGCATTGTGAAATTAAGAAGATTCTAAAATGGAATGTAATCTATTTGTTATTAGCTAGTAGGACTTAGGTATGTTAGAAAATGATCTCTCCTTATAAAATTTATTATTGGATGTTTGGAAGCTACCAATTTGAAAAGATACACATGCTCATTAGGAAATTCCTTTATTCTAATGGCAAAGTGTTGTACCCCAAATTAAAAATTTTGCTACACTTAGGCATTTTGAAGAAATGGTCAAAATTCTTGTTAAAATTGTCAAAAAAGGTCAAAATTGTGGGGTTTGCATGTCATATGCATGAGGGAAAATTCACCAGCAACTTCAAAATCTCGGATGATCTTCAGGGTCTATTCCAAGCAAATTAAGCTCCATAAACCTAGATCTTAGGTTTTCAAAATTTCAGGCCTCTTAGAAAAAAATTCTAGTTTCTTTAGAAACTCTCTTTAAAAAATAGAACTTTTTTTGGTTTTCTTTTTGAAATGGATGCTGCTAGCAATTTTCTAAAAATAGAAATATTGGCTTCTAGGGTTTAAATTAATTTTGATTGGTTAAAAATACTTCCTCATTAGGTTGGTCTAGTCGAAATCATAAAAATATCAGTTTTTCCCTAGTGGGTCTATTCTGCTTTTTTAGAAGCTATTTCAGGAGCTCCAAGGCCATTAATGGAGGTCAATCAACTGCCAAGTGTCAGATTCAGAGTCTTAGGCATTGCTCAGATCAAGAAACTGCAATGGATGATCGAGGGATGAAGAATGGAGAATGGAAGTTGAAGAATCATGAAAATTGCAAAATTTTGGCTAACTCTGGAAAGTTCAAGCACCTCTACCCAGTCTAGGTGCCAAGATGCTCATGCCTTAGAAATTTTTTCATCTCCAACAGTCGAAGAAATGGCAAGCATGTGGAACGAAGGGAGAGGTTGAAATTTGTAAAATAAAAACTAACATTGCCAAGCATGGTCAAAGCCTTAGATGATGGAATTAGGGTTGGCTCGTCCTGGGACACCTTGTCCAGAATCTTCTCAACTTCGCAGTGAATCCATCAGCACAGTCATTAGATTAATCAGTCACCCAGAATTGAAGATCGAACAAAAAATTCTCAACAAGGGAGCATAATGTAAATCACGAGAATGTCAAAAAATATTCTAAGTCTGGGAATTTTGGGTGCCCCAAGTAGCTAGGGGCGCCTAGGGTTTTGAGCGATTTGATTCAGTGATTAGGGTGTGCATGTATGATCATTGTCTTCATAATCATGTCAGTTATCCAATGTATATCTTAGCCTGATTGACAGATCCGTCTGTCACCAACAAATTGAGATCAAATAGATGACATAACATAAGTGTTCAAGTTTGAAGAATGAAAATCTCATGAAAATGACTATCTGGCAGTGATGGGTGCCCTAGCTAGCCAGGGGCGCCCAAGGATTTGAAGATCTAAAACATCAAATTTGTAGTTGCATCCTCCAACATGTTATCTTCAGACTTGAAGTAGCTCTTCAACAAAATCGTCAACAAGTCCATCAGATTTGTTAAGCATTAGATATGTCAGATTAAATGGAGGGAAACTTGTGCAAGATGAAAAGTCAAAAAAATTGAAAACATAATGAAAATAATCTAACTTTGGAAGCCATGGGCACCCCAGGTAGCCAAGGGCGCCCAAGCTTTTGAGGCCCCAAATCAACTTTTCGGGTGATGTTGCATCCAAAGCACCCTCCTCAAAATTCAACAAGCTATTCAGTGAATCTAACAGCCAAATCATCAGGATAGTCTAGCTTGCAAATACATTCAAAGAATCAAGAAGCAATGTAAAGTTGAAGAACATGAAAAAATGGTTAAGTTTGGTAAACTTAGGCACCCCAAGTAGTTAGGGGCACCCATAATTTTGAAGCCTGAGATAATGTTGATACCTCCAAAACAATTTACTCAAATTCACTTGGGCTACGCAATGGAGCATTCAACCAATTCATAGGATTCACTGAGCACCCAAAAATCAAGATTGAACAAAGGTTAGAATCAAGCAAAATCTTGAAAATGGTGAAAAAATGGCTAAGTCTAGAGAGCAAAAATGCCTCTAGACAAGAAGGGCACCCAAGGCTCAATGGCTTAGAAATTTTTTCAATATTTATCACACATCAGTCAAAAAAAGTGACCACATTCGACGAACCTGCTGAAGATTGGTTTCAAAAGATTTAAAGCTAAAGAATAAAGTGTCTTATTTATCCTCAAAACTTATTTAAGAGGGCTTTGGCATTCATTATTCACTTTTTGCAGGTTGGAGTCTAGAAGAGGAAACATAAAATTTTATTCATTTCAAGATTTGAAGGGCAAAACCTGATGCTTTTTCAAATTTCTTCATATTTTCCATATTAGCTCACATAGAGACTTCCTTTTTCACGCTTTATTTCTCTAGGGCATCAATTTTCAGAAGAAGGGGGCCATCTTTTTCAATTTTCAGCAATATGGGTCAGCTTGGTTCATGATTCTCTACAACTTTGGAAAAAATTTCAACTTTCAAGAATTTGCTTTTTCCATGCATGTCTAAGAAATCTTCAATATTTTCAACATCTGATCATTTGGGTCCATCTCAAATGTGATTATGCACAAAACCTAGCTCTCAGCTTTTTTGATGAAAATCCTAAAATTTTAGGGTTTTTGCTTTTTCGACTAGCCTTTAGTATTTTCCAAAACGGACTATTTGGGTCATCTTAAAATGAAGTTCTTTTTTTCGAGAAAATTGCTTTTTTAGGAGAAACCAGCCTTCAATTTTCAGCCATTTGCAAAAAAGGTGTCCAAACATAGTCGAGTTTACTATTAAAATTCAAGTTTTTTCGGCATGCAGTACTCTCCCATGGGATTCAAAACCAAGCTAGTATTGTATCTTGCAACCTCAAGCCGAACAATGTTGAGAAGTGCTTTTCAAACACCATTGTGGACATAAAACTTCATCATCTCATATGAAGAGATTGAAAAGGTGTGATATGAGAAAAAAGACAAGTACCAGAAAAGAATTGTACAATACTCTTTTGTTGGAAAATCAAGAGAAGTGTCAAAAGTATAAAATTTGTAGAAGAAATGAAGGAATGTCGGAAGATGGTCACACATAGGGTAAAAAAAGACATGTTGAAGCAAGATGATATATTTATAAGTCATCACTCCAATTGTAGAGCCGCTGAAATTAGCAATATTTGATAAGGTAGCTAATAATGTCAAAGATGTTTTAAGTTCAATTGAGAAGGCGAGGAAATCCTAGAATAGTGAAATTTTGCTATAGATAGTATTGATGCTCCTGATAGAGATATAGTTTGCAGCTTTTTAGCAGATATGGTTGAGATTTAAAGTAGAAGCTTTCTCTGAGCTTTCATTCCATTCTTATCCCACACTTTCTTTCTATTCATGTCTTAGGCTTATCCATTCTTTAAAAGAGAAAAGAAAACAAGTTGTAATAGTTGGCACTTTCCCTGTTTTTATGCTTTCATAGGTAGTTAGATCCTTATCTTGTTTTAGTTTTAGAAATAAAGCTTGCATGTTGGCAAGCCTTAGTTGTAAAAGCAAGGAGATTTTAAGGTTCCCTACTCCTCAGTTTGTGTATAAATAAGTGTAACCTTTCCCATTAGTTTATTAACCATGCTTGTGATAGAAAATTACAAGCCTGTAATGCTGCAAATTATTATTGAGTGTCAGTTCACTTTGTATAAGAGCAAGCTTGCATGCCTCTTTAGCTGCAAGTTATTGTTCAATGCATGTGTCTTGTGTTGATGTATTCTAGTTTGATGGCTAAACTGTAAGCCTATTTTGCTACAATCTTGTTGTCCCAGAAGTGTAATCTCTTGTTCCTAAAATTTGAGAAAATAAAGTCTTGTGCCTGCTTTGCTTCCCTAATATAAAGTCTCAGATTTCCATTTATTGTGTTATGCTTATATGATCTCCATTTCAACTTGCATTGAAAGTAAGTAGATGTATGTCAGAAGAAGATTTTATGTAAGTATTTGGTCAAAAAATCCTTTCTTGTCCATTTCTAACTCTCTTTCTCCGCGTTTACTTGAGAAGTTAGAAACGTCATTAGAGTAGGCTTAGTCGTAGTTGAACTTCTAAAACAGAAAATCTCAACTACGACGCTTGAGTTTTATAACCTTGTGCTCTTAGCTGAACAAAAAGATAGGAAAATTAGTTTTAGTTTACTTTCTTTTTAGCAACATTAGCAAACAGGGAGCTTCCCCTCCTAATTCGAAGAGCAGTTTATCTATGCATAGATGTTCGTTTCTAATCCACATTCCAGAGGTGCGAATTAAAACACCAACAAAAAGGTAGCAAGAAAAGACAAGCAATGAAATTGGATTGGTGTTTCCTAAGCAAGAATAGTGATGGGATGAGTTTATTTTTAAAAAAAATTAGGGTGTGGCTTTGGCCATAGAATAAATTGTTAAGGCTTTAGAGGGAAATGGGCCTAGAAATTTTCTTATAAAAATAATATTCAATGGGATTCTCCAAACAAGGCTAAGCATTGGAACTATACCCTTGCAATTTTTTGTTTAGTAGGTTTTTGGTTAAACTCTCAGGTCATAGTCTGTTTTAGAATATTTGGAGGACATGGGATATGATGAAGTCTTAAATCATTGATGAAGACAATCTTTACAAAAATGAGGGGGAAGAGTGTAGCTACAAATCTATATGGTGGAGTTCATATTGGAGAAATAAATCCCTTGCTTTTCTTCAAGGGTACTCTATTTATATTTGGCACAATAAAGAGATTGAATTGAATTAGGCAATTTTTTCATTTGAGTTATGTTAGGGATTGAGAGTATTTCAGGACAAAATATTCGTCGCCTAAATCTTAAAAGGAACCCTTTATCATAAATCAACTTTGTTTAATATTGACTTTTAATACTAAAAAATTAGAGAACTTAATATGGCGGGATGATACTAGGTTTTTAAAAATTAACTCCTCCAAGTTATACAACATGTTGATTGACTCCCAAGAGGTGATATAAAATATAAAAAAAACTTGAAATATTAATTTTGATAGTAATTCTTAGTCAAAATTAATTAAGTGGTGTTGGTATAAGTCTCTTGAACCTAAGAATTCCTACTTTAGATGACTTAATATTGCTTACAAAGTTGGTCATTAGTTCTATTATTTCTTTTGATAATGTATATTTTAAATTTATAATATATCTAAAAGCTTTGATTGTTTCTTTTTTATTACATTTTTGCTAAAAATATTTGGAATTTATTTATTGGTAACATTTCTAGGTGGGTATAAGTGGTGTTGGTATAAGTCTTAGTCAAAATTAATTAAGTGGTGTTGGTATAAGTATCTTGAACCTAAGACGTCCTACTTTAGATGACTTAATATTGCTTACAAAGTTGTTCATTAGTTATATTATTTCTTTTGATCATATATATTTTAAATTTATGATATATCTAAAAGCTTTGATTGTTTCTTTTTTATTAATTTTTTTCTAAAAATATTTGGAATTTATTTATTGGTAACATTTCTTCATTTACAAAGATTGAAAAGTAATAAAATCATAGACAATGCAAACATATATTATAATATTAACTTATAACATGAATTTTAATGAGAATGCCATATTTTATATTGTTTCAAGTCTGGGTTTGAACTAGGGAGAGGGCGTGTATGAGGAAGGATTTGATGCAGATGAGGACGATGATGCAAATTTGTTTGTAGTTTGTTGGCAAGCTCTTCTTCCTCTTGTGCTCGATGACATTGGTGGAGTGGCTTGTCTAGCCTGTGGGTTGCGTGTCTTGCTTGGTTGGAGCTTTTTTCTCCATCTTTCTCTTCAACTTCTTCCTGTGGCTAGGGTTGTTGTTGTGTTTTATCTTGTCCTATTTTTGGACTATCCTGGCCTTGTGCTTGCATTGTCTACTTTTCATTGGGTTCCAGGTGGCAAAAGGTTGTTCTTGAGTATCTTTTTGGCTTGGAGCTTAAGATTTGTTGGTTTGGCAGTGTGGCCTGGGTGGGGAGTGGTCTGGCTTCTCCTTCCCTTCACTCATTTTATGGGGGTTTATCTTTATTTTAGGCCATAACTAAGTTCTGGATGGAGGTCATGTTTCAAGAATCATTGTTGTTTATGAGGTATTGCTCTTGGTCCTTGTTCTTGCACTTTATAGAAGCACCTGTGGTGTAGGGGCACCTTTGAACAAAATTTGTCAATTGAAGATGTTGATTAGTAGGCTTTAGGATTGGGTGTCTTTTTCTTTAAATAAGGTCTAGGAGACCATTTATTATTGTATTGAGTCTTATTAGATGGTTCTTAGGTGTTTATAAGGTCAATAATGTTGAAATTGCAAAGGTATTAGAAAGTTGTCATGTTGAGTAAAAAAGATCTAAAATTGCTTAAAAGTTGCAAAAAGCAGATTTTGTGGAATCCTAATGGTCAGACATTTCAAAAGTCAATTTTTTGGTGTTGGGATGGTTAGTTTTGAGGGAGAAATCTATATGATGTAAGGCATCGATGCAAGATTGATCTTGGAGTTTTGAAGCAAGATAAATAAAGAAACCCCTATTTTATTGCAATTTTTTTATGTAATTTCATGCTTTCTCCGGACACATGCAGGTCTTGTCACAGGTAACAATTGTTTAGAAAATTATTTTAATTGGTACGGCTTGAAGATCAGCTTTTTTTTGCAATAGGTTTGAGGTTATATCATTCAAATTGGTGGTAGATTGAGTTGATTTTCTAAAACTGCTTGTGTAGAACAGTTTTAAGGGTTTGTTGAGTTAAAATTCAAAATGGACCCATTCCAACTTCTGTGAAGACTGTGCCTCAATGGAATGTGAGGATTCTATTAGTTTTAGGTGTGAACATGTTGTTTGAGTGTAGGGGAGGTCAAGTGTTGTGTTGGGCATGAAGCCCTAGAGTGGAAAATTGAGTTTTCCAAGTGAAATAGTGAGGTTTTGGTATGGTAAAGAGTAAAATAGTTTGGGGAAGCATTATTTCTTGATGGAATAAGCATGTTTAGAGGTAATTGAACTTTTCTTAGGTGGTGGAAAGTTTAGATAAGGCCTGGTAATAAAACCTTAGGATTTTTTGGCAAGAAAAGAGGGTTTTTGGTTTTAGCTCTTTGGAGTGAGTGTTTCTATAAAAAAATGGTGAAATTATAGGTTTGAACACCTGTAGACTACTACCCAAATGAGTTTGGTGGTTTTGGAAAGGTTTTGAGGCAAGGTCCTTTGTAAAATAGACCTAATTTGAGGTCTAGAAAGCATGGAAATCCTAATTTGTGGAAGTTGTTCCAAGGGGACCAATTGAGAGGTTGTGATATGTTTTTGAGTGGCTTGATGGATCTTTGAAATGGTATTGGTCTTGGTCTAAGTAGGCCTTCTCTAAAAGATATACCCGATTGAGTCAGTTTGCAATGCTACAAGGAATTGAGAGAATCTGATGAGATAGTGAAAATTCGAAGGTTTGGTGATTTGATAAGTTGTGGTTTGGGTTGAGATTATGTTGTGTGGTTATAGGACCTCCCCTGATTTCTATCAAGTGGTATCAGTGTGAAGGTACCAAATCACTGAGGAAGAAAATTGTAGTTTGTGAAAGAAAGGTTGGAAGGTGAAAGGGAAAAACTGAGAAGATGCCTCCAAAAGGAAAGAATGTGACAAAGGAGATGAATGACTTGAAGATTCAATATATTAGAGAGATTAGAGAATTCAAAGAAAGGTTGGCAGCCTTGGAAACAAGTGAAAGAAGAGATGAAGTTGAAAGTAGTGATTCAGATGATGAAGATGAAGAAGAGTTTGAAGATGTTGAGGAAGAACTTAATCCAAAAGATCAGAGAATGACCAAATTGTTGAAGGCAGTCAAAGGTGACAAACATAAAGTGAAGATTGATGTTCAAAAGTTTGGTGGAAACTTGAATGAAGAAGAGTTACTGGATTGGATAGCATCTTTGGACAATTACTCTAAGTGTGAAGACATTCCAGAAGAAAAGAGAGTCAAGATTGCAAATACAAAGCTTAAAGGTCACGCACTTTTGTGGTGGGATTATCTGCAATCAGAGAGAAGGAAGCAAGGTAAATCCAAAATTGTGACATGGGAAAAAATGGCAGCCAAGATGAAAGGTAAATTTCTCCCTTTTGATTATTCTATTTAGATGTTTAAGAGGTTACAAAGTTTAAGGAAAAATGAAATGGATGTAAAAGCATACACTAAAGAGTTTTACAAATTAAGTATGAGATCTAACCATAATGAGAATGAGGATGAGAAGATAGCTAGGTACTTGGGTGGTTTTAGATTGAACTTACAAGATGAATTGACTTTGACGAATCTGAGGAGTGTAGAAGAATGTTATCAAATGGCATTGAAGGCTGAAGAAAAAGTGAAAAGGAGACAAGAGAAAACAATTAGAGGAAGAGGCGACACTACAAGAGGAAGAGGATATTTCTCTACTCCAATACAAACAAGTGAGAACCAAGAGGATGCACCTAAAATAGATGAGCAAGTTGCAAATTTTAGAGGTGGTTATATAGGCACAAGGGACAAATTTAGTGGTGGAAGAAATTCAAACATCTTTAGTGGTAGGTGCTATAATTACAATGAGTTTGGTCATCCTTCTTACAAATTCCCTAAAAAATTTGGTTCAACATCTAGTGGAGGAGAAAGGAAGAATGAAAGAAGAGCACAATTTTTTCAAGAAGATGAAGCTAAAATTTCAAACTCCAATAGTCTTCATGTTGCTCCTGAAGTAGGTGAAAGTTTGATGATGAAGAGACAACTCCTGAAGACATCGAAGAAGAAGGAGCTAATTCAGAGAAGAGCATTGTTTAGGACAACTTGCAGATGAAAAAATAAGGTATGTAAGGTGATTGTAGATTTAGGATGCACTGATAACATGATATCTAGTGAAGTGGTGGATAAATTGAATTTGGAAAGAGTACCTAGTGAAAAGCCATACAAAGTGTCATGGGTAAGTGATAATCATTCCATTGTGGTGAGTGAAAAAGATTCAGTTGAATTTCAAATTGGTAGATATAGAGATAAGGTTGTTTGTGATATTTTTCCCATTAATTGTTGCCATGTGTTGCTTGGAAGGCCCTAGCAGTTTGACAAGTCGGCAATCTATGATGGAAGACAAAACACTTGCACAATTTAAAAGGATGTTAGATAATTCATTTTAACTCCATTGAATGAAGAGACTAAAGAGCAAGGTGAGATCATCATGATTAGGAGAAAAGAGTATGTGAGCAATGAGGAAGGTAAGAGTATGAGTTTGACAGGCATTTCAAGGTTTGATACTGTTGAGACAATAGATAGAAGAAGTGAAGATAATTTTTAGTCAGTTGTGAAGAAGAATGCTTTCATGTGGAAGAGAAAAGTAGATGGAAATGTGTCTAGGTCTAATACAGTGTAGCATAAGAGTGAAAAGCCCGTGGAAAGGCAAGAAAAGTGTGATGGAATCATAGTTGGGATAGTCATGTGCCATGTGGTAATGAAGACAGTGTAGAGGTAGTTGAATGGTGAAAAAAAAAAGGTTTGTAAGATTGATGGGATAGTGAAAAATTTGGTTGCAGACCTGACAGAGACTACTAAGTGTGATGGTACAGTTGTAAACAAGACTGATATAGAGAAAAGTGAAGTTAAAATGTGTATGGGACAGAGGTCTAAGCATGAAGCAAAGAGGGAAGTGATGAAAGTTGGTAAAATTTTTTGTACAGAGGTGAAAGAGAGTGGGACATCAATATTTAATGATGTAAAAGATGAAGAATACCCCACAGGACAGTATGTATAGTTGGAGCATGACAAGGTCAAGAAGGACAAGTGTGTCAAGTACAGTGAGGAAAAAAGGCAAGGTGAACCTGTTGAAAGCAAACAAGAAGGATAGGGCATGAAGAGCACAAAGGAGGACAAGTTACAACAATCTTTCCAAGAGACTTGGAACAATTCAAAGTTGGGGTGTATGGTGCAGGGGCACCTTTAAACAAAATTTGTCAATTCAATATGTTGATGAGTAGGCTTTAGGATTTGGTGTCTTTTTGTTTAAATAAGGTCTAGGAGACCATTTATTATTGTATTGAGTCTTATTAGATGGTTCTTAGGTGTTTATAAGGTCAATAATGTTGAAATTGCAAAGGTATTGGAAAGTTGTCATGTTGAGTAAAAAAGATGTAAAATTGCTTAAAAGTTGTAAAAAGCAGATTTTGTGGAATCCTAATGGTCAAGAATTTAAAAAGTTAGTTTTTTGGTGTTGGGACAATTAGTTTAGGAGGGAAACACTAAATATATTATGTAAGGCATCGATGTAAGTCTGATTTTGAAGTTTTAAAGCAAGATAAATAAAGAAACCCCTGTTTTATTGCATGTTTTTTGTAACTTCATGCTTTCTCAGACCTGTACAGCCCCGTACAGTAACTAATTGTTCAAAAAATTATTTGAATTCATTCATGGCTTGAATCATTTTTTTTTTGCAACAGGTTTGAGGGCCTATCATTCAAATTGGTGGTAGATTGAGTTGATTTTCTAAAACTGCCCGTGTAGAACAGTTTTAAAGGTTTGTTGAGTTAAAATTCAAAATGGACCCATTCCACCTTTTTTGAAGACTATGCCTCGGTGGAATGGGAGGATTCTATTATTTTTAGGTGTGAACATGTTGTTTGAGTGCAGGGGAGGTCAAGTGTTGTGTTGGGCATGAAGCCCTAAAGTGGAAAATTGAGTTTTCTAAGTGAAATAGTGAGGTTTTGGTATGGTAAAGAGTGAAATAGTTTGGGGTAGCATTATTTCTTGATGGAATAAGCATGTGCAGAGGTAATTGAACCTGTTTGAGGTGGAAGAAAGTTTAGATAAGGCCTGTTAATGTGTTTTTCAATAAAACCCTAGGGTTTTTGGCAAGAAAAGAGGGTTTCTAGTTTTAGCTCTTTGGAGTGAGTGTTTCTATAAAAAAATGGTTAAATTATAGATTTGAACACTTGTAGACTGCTACCCAAATGATTTTGGTGGTTTTGGAAAGGTTTTGAGGCAAGGTCCTTTGTAAATCATACCTAATTTGAGGTTTATAAAGCATGGAAAACCTGATTTGTGGAAATTGTTCCAAGCGGACCAGTTGAGAGGTTGTGATATGTTGTTGAGTGGCCTGATGGGTATTTGAAATGGTATTGGTCTTGGTCTGAGTAGGCCTTCTCTAAAAGATATACCCGATTGAGTCAGTTTGCAATGCTACAAGGAATTGAGAGAATCTAATGAGATAGTGAGAATTTGAAGGTTTGGAAATTTGATAAGTTGTGGTTTGGGTTGATATTGTGTTGTGTGGTTGCAACACCTCCCCTAATTGCTATCAACTCACTGTTGTTGTGAGAGAGGCTTTTTCGGTCTCTTTTTTCCCTTCAAATGATGCTACAGTTGAAAGGGATTTTCAGGTAGAGGTTTTCCTTGGTGTTGGTTTTGGGGTTTTGCCTCATTTATTGGTGGTTACCTGCTCTTTAGGTAGCTATGGTGGAGATCTAAATGTTTTTTGGTTGTGGAAAAATGGGATTTCCTTGTCTTCCTTGTGACTGCATGCTCTCTGTTGCTCGGCTTAGTGAAACCTTGGTGCTCTCTTTGTTGTTTTACTCTTGTGGTTGCTCTCCCAAGAAGTTTCATGGTTATGTTTCCTCTCTGTTTGGGGTTTGGTGGGTTCCCATGTGGGCTCTGTTTCCTTTGGGCATGTTTTGGGATGCTGCCCTTGCTGACGGGTTTAGATTTGGTGGGCTTGAAGAGGGTGGTGCTTATACTTCCTGAGATTGCTGCTTTGGTTATGGAAGGGAGCCTATCTTTTGTGGTTGGGTACCCCTGGTTTGTGAAGTTAAACTTGTTGAAGGGGTTTGTTATTTCTTTATGGGTTCTTTGTTCTTCACAGATGTTAGGTTTATTGTTGTTATCTTTGCTATGTGACTTCTGGGTCATGATCCTCCCTAATATTGTGAAGCTTACTCTTACGAAGGGAGTTTATTATCTTTTGAAGGATTTTTTTTGTGTTGGCTAAAGGATCCTGCGTTCATGGACTTTGATCAATTGGGTTGTGGTTTTTCCACTTCTTTCATGTTTTAGTATCCTACCATGCCAAAGGTGGTTGTGACTACCCTCTCTTCTGAAGTTTTCTTTCTAGATCTACAATTGGTGTATTTTATGGAGGTGGAGACTACTCCCATTGAGGCAGAGCCCTCTTCTATTGAGGTGAAGGTGGTTGCTATAGATTTGGTGGAGAGTTATTTTCTTGTCTGCTTGTTCCTATCGAGGTGGAGCTTGTGTGGGAAGATGAGTGAAGGATTTGAAGGTTTGGGCTCTCATATCTTCCTCTCCTATAGAGGGGAGCTCCCTCTTATTAAGGTGGAGTTGGAGTTGGCATTTCAGGTTGGATACTACTGCATGAAGGCTGATGTGACTTAGTGCTCTGTTGTGTTCTTCAACTCCCCTATTAAGGTGGGGTTTTTGGAGTTGTTGTTTTTGTTTAGGGGCTTGATGGTGTTCTACAACATTAAGATGTCTGTCTCTCTTGGCTCATTGGTGTCTTCTCTGAGCAGTTGGTTTGTTGATGTTTGGCTGATGTAGGAAGTTTCTTTGTTTACCTAAGGGCTCCAGGTCCCAGTTGTCCTGGTTTTATTGGGATCTCAGTCCCATGTTTTCTTTTCTGATGCAATTTTTGTAGTCATGATTTTTTAATTGTTTTTATTGTTGGGATGATGTTCTTTGTATGTGTCTTATCTTGTAAGAAACATGCTTTGCTTGATTGTGTAATGCCGCCCGGTAATCCAAGGACATAGCATAAAATTATCAGAGAATAACCCGAATAATTTGTTTTTTAAAAGTCAATCGATTACATAAACGTTCTAAGGATTCCAAGACGATGTTACTTAAACATTTACAAATAAGATCATCACGTCATAATATCAAAATCATAAAACATAATAACATATCACGTTCATGAATGATCCAATTTCATAAGCTTTATAAAGTCAAGTTACATAACTAGATTACATCAAATGAGATTATAATAAATCTCGAATCATCATAATGTCATTACATAAGTTATCTTATAGTCAACAAGAGAATGTACAATAAAGATGAAGAGAATATATATCAGATTTAATGGAAACCGTTCCGCAGTATACTCAACATTTAACATCATGAACAGCGGATCAGGAACCTGCTCCACGAACAAAGTTATCCAAGTATAGCAACATCTATAAGAAGACCTAATGAAGAAGATAGCACAGTTTCCTCCCAACCATGTGGAACCCAACGGTCCACTCCCTTTGTGCTAGGAGATAATGACAGGTACACAAAATAGTCAAACAAACAACAAAGAATAGACATTACATTACATGGTTGACAACACATAAGGATAAGATAGTATCTTAATTACATGATCACAAATAAACTCCTAGAGGCAACAATAGTAACAAAGGTGACTCTACATAAGAGACCACAAACATGCTTCAAGATAGAGAGTGTCATCACATAATTGTTCTTGGTTACCCTTGTAATGCCACACTTAAGCAACCCAGGGATATTAATATATCCTAACATTCAACACAATTTTTTTTAAAATTACTAGCTACATCACATAATAATCATACATCACATGAAATGTAACTAAGCATGATCTACATATAACAAATCCCTTGGGTTTACATGACTACATACTTTTCACAACTACATTGTTACATCACATGAAGGGTAAGTATACACCGGTAACCATTAAAGATAACATGAACATGAACAATACATTAATCAAGGTTTACAATATTACAATACCTAGTTTTCCCAACATGAATGGGAAGGCACAATAAAATGGAATGATACATTTGAAATGAAGAGTACAAAGCTGCAATACTAGATTCAACTCTGGTTCAACTCAGGAGTCACTACAAGGTACAATTTCACACTTCTCGATCGACAACTGGGGACCCAATGGGGTGCATAGCACATTCCACGCAACCATGTGGACCCAAAGGTCCACCCCCTATGCTAAGAGACGACAAGAAAGACCCCAATGATAACCATCATACAGAACAAGGATACAAGACTTCACAACAAGAACCACAATAACATAAGGCAATCTCAGCACAAGATATAACCAACACAAGATGTGCCCAACATAAGGAACAACCAATAAAGCATCAACATACAAATGCCAACATGTGCTTCCAGAGGCTCAAGAATAACATAGCGGGAAACAAGCATACATGGTTGTTAAAGGAAGAGTGTCATCGCAATGTTGCATGGGTTACCCTAGTGAATCTTCCTAGGCCCCGACCCCCAACTTGGGTTACCCTGGTGACCTCTTACAAAACCCGGCCCCACATGCAATCCAATGCGGCATCGATTATCTTTCATAAGGACAAGACAATGATTTTTCCATTCTAGGCCTTCTCAACTCATCTCAAGCCCATACAAGCACTTGAGCCATGAGTGAGGCATTCTCTTATATCTTGTTAATGTGTGATTCTATCCAAAACCCCTAATTAAATATTAATGTTGTCACTTGATTAATAAACTTCCAAAGAGTTACCCTGGGACCTCTTCCGGGTCTCGGCCCCCATTGAAAGCCACTCCCCTTATGAGCAACAAAACTCAAAAGACACTATCAGGGTAAGCCCCCATGCACAACATATAAAGCCACATGATAAATTGCATTAAGCAAGGCATACACCATCCTACGCAAAATCTTCATAACGAAACTATTTTCAAGTGCAAGGCTAAACCCATAACATCAAATAGATCATACGAGCAATAGTTCACAAAGAACCAAAAGTGAAGGCCAATAATAAAGCAACACCTTTCTTTCCCTTTCTCTGGAAGACTAATAAATCACTAAAACAAGGGTTTCCCAACAAGGTGGCAACAAAACTTGATCTCAAAAGATTATAGATCATCCGCAATTTACAAATAAACAAGTGATGACATTACAACACACAATAAATTGAAAGAAGAAGCAAAGAATCACATAATGAATCTACATGGCATCCTATCTCACATTCCTAAATAATACTATAAATATCACAGGACACACAATATGTTTACGTTAATTCCATTCCAAGTTTACTAAATATTCTTAAATATCTCTTCAGAATCATTTTAAATGTTACAAGAAAGATATCAAAACTCATTAAATAATAAGTAATCCCTAGATTTAATATAATAAAGTGAAATCATACGCTTATACAGGGGTGATCCCATCTCAAATTTATATGCTATCAAGTATGACATATACTTTTAATAATCAGAGAGCATGATGGCAACCTATGCATGGTGTAATACTATCGAAGATGATGTGATAGAAAGGTATGCTATTAAGTTTTAAAAGAAAGAGGAGGTACGACGAGATTATGAAAAAGTAGAAGAGCTTATCTAAGGCTTGAGATAAAAACAAACTAGTTATTCATTATATAATTCAAAGGAAAATATACAATTTCAACAAGGGTCTACCAATGCTTGACTGGGTGTGAACAAGGAGCAATTTTGAACTTCCTGTTTGCTTGACTTTCCTCTTCAAAGCATAAAATGTGATGACAAGAATCACAAGAAACAAAATATCAGATATAGAAACCCCTAAAAGAATCCTTGTCTACCCCTGTCTAGAATGTTGAAGACGGTGTCCAGATTGAGTTTCATTTTCACTAACAAATTTATGATCCATTTAGACAATTGAAGAGCATGGAATACATGAATGAACTGAATTCAGTCCAAATATCTCTTAAACATAGAAAACATAAGTCAATAGCATGCAATAAGATATGGTCTCTTGTGTCATAGTCTCGGTATTTAATTCATTGAAGGACAAAAGGAGTAACCAACTTTTGATTCTACAGGATACTTTTTGATGATAAATTTTGCACTGATGAGAGGATTGTAGAAACCAAATAATGATATAACATATGATTTAAAAGATCAGCGTGCCAAGAATAGTTTAAATATTCATGAAAAGACAATGAATATCCAACGTCTTGAATGAGACAATATGGGAAAATATTACGCCCTCTTGTTAAGGGGTTAGAGGTAGCCAACACACTTCATAAACTATGAGATTGTATCATTCTTGTATTTACATTCAAAAAAAAAAATAAGAGATACAAATACCCACATAGACGGGCATACAAGTGCACTAGTAAACAAGACAACAATCTTTGATTAAAAAAAGAAAACTTAAGAAAGAAGGAAATGATGTTGCTCGGTACCTATATATGGCATCATGGTTCCATTTCCTATCACCATCATCAAGAGTGTTACCAGCCAACAAAAAGGAAATGATTAGATTGAGAAAAAAATACCAACAAAAATTGGTATTGACTTTAGTAGACAGATTACTATGGAAAGGTTTCAGGGAGGCTATTTAATTATGTACAATACCTCAACTCTAAATGTTGTAACTGTGATAGGTTTTCAAGTATATATTTTAGAAAGTGATTATTGGAATTTGGAAATATCGCCATCTACTTGCATTGTTATCATTATTTCCAAGTGTTGCAACTGCGATAGATTGTCAGTAGAATCAAGCAGGCTATTTAAACCTTTACAGTCTTCTATGTTCGAATGTTATATAAGCCTTTAAACTTCCTATCATGATCAAGTGCCACAACATAGACAAATTAATAAAGAAATCAGAGAGATTACTAAAACCTTTAAATTTCCTATTATGTTCAAGCGCTGCAGCTTAGACAGCAGGGTATTTCCAGATTCAAGACTTTTACTTATTACTGAGGAAGAGAAGACAGAAGAATCATTATTCTGTCACGATAATGAAAAGTTAGCGACTGGGTTTGGCTTGTTAATTGTGGCCCTCAAACGGCTATTAGAGTTGTTAAGAACCTCCGGGCATGTTCTGACAACCACGTTGCATCCTTGTTTATCTTCTAATTTGTTGCAAGAGATATTGTTCAGAAAGATGTGAACCACTTCCATCGTTTATACTGGTTCGATATTATTATGAATAATAATGGCGATGCTAAATGAAACAAACTAAGAAATAGGATTGCACTATGATATTGTGCACTGGTTGTAGTCATGCATGCAAAATGCATAAACAAAGTCATGGTACGTGAACTATTTGACAAAACTCCTCAAGGAAAAATTGCAGATTGGTACAATAATTATATGAGTCACAAGAGTCTCACTAGTTGATTGTTAAATCCCTTATGCCAAAAATAAACCATATGCATTTCCTACAATAGGAGAACAAAAGTTCAAGAGGGCCAGCAAATCGACTTACAATCAGAAGTCATGGCTGAAGATATCTCGTGTGATGATGCTTGATAGGCCAAGATATATATATGAGAGGGAAAGATGATGAAGTTTATGCAAGAATACATATAGAAGCCTTGACAAGAGGCACAAAAACTCTGAAGCGTGAGTAGTTGCCTATACAGAAATATTTTCAAATACTTCACCTGTCTTAGTGAGATGATTTCTTAAGGGCCCATAAAATGGCCTAAAGAAAGAGGTTCATAGAGATGGTCTCAAAGGCTCACATACTCAATTTAAATTAACATAATAGTCACTAATTTTAAACTTTGAAGAGAATATACAAAAAGTAAGAAAACAACATCCATTTTTAAGAATCAATATATGAGGAACACCACTTACCTGATAGGTAAGTTCATTTAACAGGATATGTAGTAGTCTGAATTCGATGGAGCTAGCGTCCAGAAAACACCACAAGTACTCATTCCCTTTTAAATTCTAAGATACAAAATCTAGCACTTTTGTCTCTAGGACTCCATTAATGACTACGGTAGGCGTTTAGTCCTCTCAGTTTTATTTTTCTTTGCCCTAGCTATTGTGTATATGTCAAATAACCTTACAATTCTATGGAAGATCTGACTGGGCTTCCATGGTGTCCATACTCGCAGAAGTAAAAAGGTATATATTTTTTTTAACGAATCAATACCAGAGACCCCCATATGGGTATCAACATGCAAGGAGAGAAGATGTGTTACAACAAGTTGAGCCCCCCTAAAAATGTGCTCCCGGGCCAAGATAAACTATCACGATTCCCTTATCCGCATTAACCTGCAACAAGTATGATTGGTAACCAACTAAAGTCATTCCTCAATTCCCGTATGCAACCAATTATAATCGGTGTGAAATTAAATTCCTTCCCCCATGCAAGGCAACCACAACCAAAATTAAGGAGGAAATACTCTCACTCCCCACACCTATTTCTGGAGGAGTTAAGAAAAATCCCATTCTCATGCATGTCCGTTACACTTTTCATGCAGAACTCTTCGGAGTAAACTTCTACACCCCTTACTTCATGCACATGCACTACTAAATTTGGTAAACAATTAAAATCATCCCTACCCTGCAAATCCGTGGCAGGAATCTATTTACCAGAAAATTAATAGTTTGCCACAACGTTTAATTAGGAAGGTGTAATAAATGTCAACACAATTATTTATACATGTATGCATATTTGTTTATATAATTATAACATATATCTAGGCATTTATTTAATTAACTAATAAACTATTTACCTATGTCTCACAAAATTGATTCATTGAACTATTGGTTAAGTCCCACATTTGCATAAATTATTTGGTACTCTATTTAATCCAACTAACTAGCTTAACAGGGCCATTTAAATCTCTCTTTAACCACATAATCCAACTAAAAAACAACAAGATCACACAACATACCAATCAATACTCGACTTCATAGCGGGTCGGTAAGCAACTCAAGGACAACGCACAAATGGAGGTCATTTACAACCGGTGAATCTTCCTGAACTCTAGACCCTCATCCGAGTTACCCTAGCGGTCTCTAGATTCTGCGGCCCTTAGACATACTCATGTGGAGTCGAATTACCTTTCAAGAAGAAAAGGTAGACGACTAAGCCATTCTAGGCCTTCTCAATCCTATTCTTAATCTAAACAAGCATTAAGACACTAGGTGAGGCAATTATTTATCTGAATTAAAATTATGTTTATCACCCAACCCATATACATTAATTTAGGTTTTCACCGAGTTAACTACTTTCGGTAGGTTACCCTGGTTACCTCTTAGGGCTCCGACCCTAACGAAAGCCACTCCATCTATAACATGACTACTCAATGTTAAAATTCAAGGGATAGCCACCAAGCACAAAGAACAAGATCACAAATGTATATATATTTATCTCGACACGACACAAGCATTTTAATTTCCAAAATTCCCTCAAGGTATCAACAATCTGTGCAAGGCTAAGTCCCAAATCATAACACTGCTAAAGAAAGTTAAAACATAAACATAACCAGCTAAACACCATGAAATTACATACTTAGCCTCTGGAAGTAAAATAACTCATAAGCATACACATAGATTAAAATCGACACATTATTGCCCATCACACATTATTATCAAGATTTCATGAACTAAATATTATATTAATAATGAATGGCCCAATCACAAATTCATTATATTCAATCTAAAAGTTATAATAGATTATAAATTAACATTAATATATGTTTTGTTATATTATTCTATTTAAACAAAATAAATCTATAACTATTCATTATCAAGAATAGTATAAATTGGTGATCATTCAATTTACACACAAGTCACTTCATAATAAATTAACCACAATAACTACCAAATATAAAAGGAATTATCATGAAGTTCATTTCATAGGAAAGACTATTAATCATAAATTACATATTAATAAACTTTCACTTTATACTTTCTTACAATCAATACCACAAAAGCTTTCATAATACTATATTCATAATAAAAGATTAATTCAAGGAAAAGATCATTAAATCCCAAATGAAAAACCATATTCATTTTCAAATAAACAACCAAATCTAACTTTAACCTTTATTTAAAACAAATTACAATAAATAAAATAAAAAGAACTTTTTGCATAGTCTTTTATTAAATATCAGAACTATTACAAAACAAGAGAGAAACTAATAACAAAGGTCAAAGTTTGTGGTAGTGGTCATTCCACAACACAAATTAGAGGTATAATCTAGATTTTACGGAAGATAAGACTTCTAACCCACGAACTCAGAGTTCACTAAGAGTTCTAACATTCAAATAAGGCATGCAATTAATAGGATTTGATAAGCTTTCTATTAGCACGGTGCATGCAAAGAGAAAGGAAAAGTAAATGCATCATGCAAAGGGAAATACATGCAATGCATTTAAAGAGATTATTTAAACCTTTTTAAATTTTCTATTGTGTTCAAGTGCTTCAGCTATTACAGATTGACAAAGGAAACAAGAAGATTATTTAATCCTCTACAACATTCTCCTTCAAGTGCTGCAGACGTGACAAGTTTCCAAAGGAATCAGAAACATATAAGAAACTGTTACAGCCTTCTAAGTTTAAGTGTTACACCAGTGAGAGGTTGTGAATGGAATCTGGGAGGTCATTTAAATCTAGACACCCTACCATGTTCAAGTGCTGTAAATGTGATAGCTGCGAATAAAATCAAGGATACAGAGAAATTCAGAATTAAGTGTTGAACAAAGCCAATTTAATTGGAAATCTTTGAGGATTTGATCAAGGGTGGCACCATTTAGCAATAATAGACCAGTTTTATCAGCAAATAACAAAGGAAACAAAGGTTTTAGAGAGTAGTTAATACAAAATGGAATCAAAGAGAATTTTTAAATCCTCTTCTGCATTCAATTCTTAAGTGTTGAGACAATAGTAGATGCCTCTAAAACCAGAGAGATTAATTAAATTTTATACAATTCTTTTCAAAAGTTGATTAAACCATAACTAGTGGCGACTAAAGAGAATATAGCCAATGATACAAGGATAAGTTTATAAGATTAATTGCCATTGCAAAGAACTATAGTGTATTATTAAATTTGGGTTAATGGCATATGATAAAATTACAGACGTCTATGGCAAATAGGTCGCATGCATGGACTGCTAGGTAAGAGATAATAATTTTGTAAGATAATAAACTGCAAGGAATAGGTAGTAGGGAAGGTTATTTATATCATTCTCAAAGGAGTTTCAGTTATATACCAAACAAATAACAAACGATTCCTTCAGCTCATCGGCTGACGCCTTTAACAAAAGTGGAGAATCTATACAAAATTCTGAGAGTTATAAATAGTGATAAAAGAGAAGAATTCAATGAACTGTTCATGCCAAACATTACACAGTGATCTATTACTAATCAAAGACATTTTAAGAGCAATCAGATTGCACACATTATCTACATTCAAAATGGATCCCTTATGTAAATAAATGTTTTCAATGCCAACTAGAATTTCATGCACAAATCCACTACCATTCAGGCATTAAGAAAAAGGTAGGCACAGGGTTATATGGCGGATGAGATAACAATAGTTATCCTATGTTTGTTGAATTCTATCTCTTCCTAAACAGAGGGAAAGCCATTGACTCTAACATGAGATAATGACTTCATATAATAATGATTTAAAGATAACTAAGGTTTTACAAATACATATATCTTCTTCCTTATCTGAATGTCGATCTAAAAATAATTCTTCATAGCCATACTCAAGGTTTAGATCATAAAATATGTGTTCTATAGTATTTGACTTACTGCTATATATATATATATATTGAAATTTTATTTAAAACCATACTACTCATGAAGAATAATTCCAAGTATATTCATTTAATATATTGCAGAGTGTGATTAAAATTCCTAGAATTCTTTTCTTGTCCTTGTTTTTCTATGCTTTTATTTTAATACTAAAAGTTTTCCCCTAATTGTTTACTTGTTAAATATGCAGGTTCAGAGAAATAATTCTTTTCAGAGCAACAAAATTCAACATCATGTTCTTGAAATTTAACACAAGAATTTAAAACCAAAGAAGAAAACCTGTTTAAGCTGATAAGCTAAGCTGAAGCAAGGTCTAAAGCTTGATCTTGTCAATTCTGCTCAAAATCACTAGATCTTGACAAAGAAATCCGAAACAATTCCTTTTTCCCAAATTATTTCTACAATCAAAACTGTTGTGCAATCTCCTTCCAAAACTACTACCATGAAAATTTTTCAGAAGAATTGTCATGCAAAAACTTCCTAAAAGCTACTGTCGTGAAAATTCTTCCAGAAAAATGTCATGTAAGAAATTGCAACCCCCAAAAGCTTTTTAATGTAATTAATTACATCAAGTTACAAAACTTAACTGATTGTAGTCATGCATTCGAAAATTGCTCAATCAGTTATAATCATTAAATATCTAAGATATTATCCTTCACTCATGTTTTCAGATATTTTGAACTTATTGAAAATAAACTCTTTTAAATTGTTTTCTTTTCACATAAATCCTATTTGCACAATTAATTAAACAATTTATATTTAAATAATTGTCTTTCCACAAAATTAACATTCTCTTTTAAAATAAATAGCTTGTTTAATTTATTTTAATAAATCAAACCTTACTCATAAAAATTTAATCTAATATTTAAACAAATTTACATTTATTCGAATATATAACAAATAAGCCATTTAACTAAATTAAACAATAATTAATTCCCCAAATCAACACAACAAGATCGACCTGGGACTAACCAACAAACAAAATAGGTGGCGAATGATACTACAATGAAGAACGATGGTTAAATGAGGACCTAACACTATCTCTGGATCAACATAATTTCATTGGATTAGGGTATGCTCAAACCCGCAAGAAGGTGGAGCCGATACTCGGTACTTGTAACTGCATAAAACATCACTTGTTAAACATATCATCTTATATCAGCAAACACACCATGAAGAAGAGTTCAGTGTAGCGGGTACTCACGAGTGAGTAGTGCTACACTGTCTTCTTCACCAAAACTAATGAGCATCAAATATCATAAACAACCATACATCATGATAACTTCATAATAACTCATAAGCAACATAAACCATGTCACACACATGTCTACCATAATAACATCACACAAACATAATCAAATGATCTTGATGTCCAGTGTATCATCCATGGAGTATAAAAATCAACATAATGTCAGAGTCATAACTAAAACAAATAGCATAGTATCACAAACAACTGAAACACCTATCAATCTAACTAAATCAAACTAAAACCAAGTGTCACAACTAGAGGGACACTACTGATTGGGTTATGGATTCCATCAAAATTAGTTTGTAATGGGTTTCAGGTCCCATCAAAACCTGTTTTACCCCTAATCAAAAAAATTTCTAGGTGGGTTAATAGGAAAAGCCTCACTTGGAAGAAAATTCTCTTTAGTTATGTTGATGGCTTAAGTGCTAAACTTGATTTTTTAGATAATAATTTCATTTGAGATTGTGTGGTTTATTTGGAAAAGGATAAATGAGGAATTATTCTAGGACAAGATAAAAATTGTACAAATTCTTCCAATAGACTTACACTTTTTAACATTGTGTCACAAGTTACAATGACTATCGAGCTACCAAAGAAAAGATTCATGAAATTTTTTGACAAAGGAAAAACTACTATTTATAAACCTAATATTCAATATGTTGGATTTTGGCCACATGATTACAAAAAGTGGATATAAATTTTCTTAAACAATATTTGGAATTCTAGGAGAAATACTATAAAATTCATGGTTATGTCATGAGTACCAATGATGTTGTTATGGACTATGAGTCTACTAAGAAAAGCTTTGGAAGTAGTGACAATAGAGAGACTATCTCCCATCTATTTGGAATATTGGGGATAGATGCATTTATGGAGAACACCAATAGAAAATGATATTAGGAATAAGAGTGTTCTAAATGTTATTTATTATGCTAATGTTTTTATCTATACTATTATGTTACTTGAATTTGATATAATTGTGGTATGATCTCATGATGTAATGTTATAAAATACTGACACTTTCTAGTTTCTAATCCTATTGGGTTTGGACAATAATTTTTTGTAGCCTAGAAAATTATACTCCCTTGTCAGTGATAGTACAATTTCATGCTTAGTTTGGACCTATTTTAGTGACCCTTGCATTCATTCATTTTCAACTCCTCTTAAATAGGCCCTAATTCCATTTTATTATGCATTCTGAGGCCTATTCCCCGATTCACTTCATCCTAGAAAATAGAGCTAGGACCCATTCACCCATGGGAAAATGGGTCCCCCAATATTGTCGGGTACCAAATTTAGTGTATTGTTAGTGGAAATTTAACATTCAACATTCAAATTTCAAATATTGACTTTCAGGAAATAATCTTCAAGAAATTAGAGAAATGCCTATAAATACCTAGTCTTTTCATCATTTCAAAACTAGAACATGAGAGATAACATTCAAGCAAGAAAAAATTGAAGTCATGGAGCAACATTACTTGAGATTGTAGGTCTTCAATTCCATTTGTAGATTTGATCAAGCTTTATCACATGATTGAAGGTTGAAGTTTATGGAAGAGCATAATGGATTCTAGGATTGGGAGATGCATTTGGCCACTTCACTCCACCTAATGACTTGTTTTCTTGGAGTTCTCATCTTCAAATTTCACTCTACTTGCAACCTAAAGGAAGGTATCATTGCATTTTCAAATTTATTTGGGGTGTTTTGACTTCTCCCTAATTGAATCTTACCATTGTCATATAGGAATCATACTCTAATGCACTTGAGTAGGATTTCTTTTCATTTTGGCTCACAACAACCTTAGACACATAAGGTTAGGACTCACACACTATTTTCTATTAGATCTTTAGCCTTTTGTCGAGGTTTAATTACCAAAATAGGGGTTTGACTGAGGAAAACCCCCATATAACCACCCAAACAATTTCTTTTGTAGGTTTATTGCAAGTTCAGATTTGAAAGCGGAGATTTGTAGGTACACGAACGAAGAGAAAATAGAGGACTACATGATCACATTTTTAAGTTCTAACAAATTCTACAAAGACCCAGTCGCCCAAGGGTGACCCAGTCCTAGTACAACACTTAGACTCAACTTTTGGTGATAGGTACACAATAGTTTGCACTTTCTAGATCCACTTGTAAATCATTTTTCTGTTTGTTTGTCTTTCATATTTTACAATTTATCATATTATGTCATATATTCTAATTAGGGTAATCACTCCAAATCATTTCCAATTCATTCCTAAGATTCAAAAAGGATCATATCCAAAGTCTTATTGACTCACCTTGGAGGTTGAAAGTGAATCTATGCACCTTGTTGATTTGCATCCTAATGAAATGGACTAGAAATGTTGGAACATACCTTAGGTTTTGGAAATTAAACTTAAAGTCACCACATATTTATGTTTCATTTTTATTATATTTTTCTCAAACATGGGTAGATGTCATCCCTACAATGCATTTATATTGTAACCTATTTTTTTCTTTTGGTAATAGATCATCAATTCAAAAAATCTATTTCCATGTTCCTTAAAGGATAATGCACACTTAAATGGCTCTATTCTTCATCTCATGGTTTTATTTATTCTTGTATTGAGTTTTCCAATGCATTCATTGATTACTTTATATTAATATTGGCCTCAAAATCAACATTTCTAATTTAGTGGAGCGTAAATAAGGATCAAATGAGAAAGTACATTATTATGTCATTCAATTTAAATCCTTATTGACTAAAATCTAATATCAAATATCTGATGATGAACCCCAAAATTTATTTATTAAGAGATTATTGCCCACTATTCAATATAATATGTATTTATATAGTTATACTGCATTTGTGGATATATATGTGAATATGAGAAAAATTAAATTGAAACTCATAGAAGCTAATGCTCCAAAGTATGGATGTCCTCATTCTCTCTCATGGTCATCTTATCCTTCTAGGTTTTTAATAAATAATTATTTCAAGAAGGCTAGGGATGTGGCATACAATAATAACATTGTTCCATCTATAACAATGTTTCGATGTCACTTATGACCTCTAATGATGTTTCCATCAAGATTAAAATTCTAAGAACTTTATCAAATTAAATGGTCCTTTGCATATTGCATTAAATTTTTGGGATTTTTCATATTCAATTTGTGCATTTAGGCCTCATTTTACCCATCACATATAACCAATATGAGAAACATTTGTTGTAGATCTAAATCTTTTTAAATATAACAATTGTAAATCCACAAACCCTATAAAATATTACAACTAAAAATTAAGATTAGAAAATAATATGAAAAATAAAAATGATAAGAGAATTGAAAAGAATTTACAATCACAAACTAGACCTAGTGCTCCACTAAAAGTTAAATAAAGTTTTATGAAAAGATGAAAAATATAAGCAATTTTGGAAGCCAAAAAATAAATATTATTCCCCTTACCTAGACTTATGTAAAGGGTCCTACATTACATAGATTTTCAAGCCCATCTCATTCCTATATGGTTTTTAAGATGATTTTCTTGTTGATGATTGTGATGAAGGTGATATCCTTGTGGAAGAATATTATTCTAATTTATTTTTGCTTTATGTTTTTCCATGTTTTTATTTAACACATGGATGATGCAAATACAACATTATTGGTGCATGTTGACACAAGTGGCTATGAAAATTTACTTGTGCTGCATTATCATTTTTCTTGTTATTCTTCTTTAGTTATATATGTGTCTATTTTGTGTTTTCACAATGAACGTGGGATGAAAGTTATGGAGTTTGACACAAACACTTTCATCACATATTTCCAAAAACCATATCATTATTTTGCTTTTTATTTTATGCCTTAACCTTTTTAATGCAACCACAATTATTTTGGCCCTCCTTATTTCATTATTTTCTTATCTTTTGGCATTGTTTGACCTTTTGATTGAGCTTTTTATTATTGTATGAATCTTTCTTTTTACATATTTTTCTTGCTTGATTGTCATGCTTCACCTTTCTTCTATATTTCATATATTTTCATTTCAATCTTGTTTTAATGGAGCTTTCCATTTTCTCTCTCACTTGGGGGAATTATCTTCATGTTCATCCCCTTCTCCTCTTTGAAGAAGTATACATTGACAACTTCCCCCATACACTTATCATGATGATATCTTTGTGGCATTAATGTTACGTACTTCTCATGATGTACTCATTCTCTATTAAAATTATGTCTTAGTTACATGATATATTTATATTGACATAATCCATGGTGTGTTCATGTTGACTATCATCCTAGGAGGTTTGGTGGACAACCTTCCTTAAAGTGAAAGATAATATTATAGAATATACAAATAAGAACCACAAGATATTTATCTAATACACATTTCAATGTGTTGAAGAATTTTTCAAAATAATTTTCAATACTTTTATTCAATATGACAATGAATAGGTTACAAAGGCAATAAATAGAAAGGTTGAGGATGACAATTATGACTAGAAAAGGGTAAACACATTAGATTGGTTTTCCTAGACTATTCTCCATTTTTTCATCCCCAAATTTAAGATCAAATTATTATGTGTACAATATAGTTACAAGATATTACAAAATAATTATCAAATGATTTGAGTGGAAGCATAAATGTGTGTCCCACTTGTGGGACATATCATGGAAAAATGGCCCTTCATTTAAAAATACACACATATCAATGGGATTTGAATGAAGGCCACAAGGTTTGAGCGAATATAAATTTTCCCATTTTTTAATGTTGTACACCGAAGTACTGATGGAAAAGGACCTTCAAACCACCAAAGTTCCTTTGTTTGAAGGCCTTTCATATGTAAACACTCCTTGTTGGCCCTTAAAATTTTGTTCACCATTCTCTAGATAGAAATATTAATTTAGGGCAAGTTTTCAACAATCAAATGAAGTTGTCATGAAATTAAATGTTTTATAATTTTAGCCCTTAGAGTAAGCTTTCTAAAAATATAATTTATGATATATTTGTAGAATCGTTATATTTATATTCTATTTTTTAGAGAGAATATATTTTTTTACCAAGCATAAAGGTTTTTATTTGATACACGTGAAAAAATAGAAAAAAGTAGATTTTTTTTTGAAAATATGACAACCCTTAGTATTAATGTCCTTATTTCAAAAAAAGATTGGATATATACAAAAATGATGCTGTATTGGGAATATATATAAATTATGATTAATTTAAATTAAAACATTAAATAATAAAATATGTAACAATTTAAATTTCTTAAAAGTATGCATATCTTAAATAGCAATGATGGTGATCTATGTTTGAGAAATTATGAATTGATCTTATTTCTAGCTCAATTTACGTGATATATGAAAATGTTTAAAAACAAAATAAACTATTTTAAAAATTAAAAAATATATTAATTTATAATCTAAACACGAAATATCAAAAGCCACTAGTCTACATCATATTCAAATTATTAATGATTTTCTTGCTATAAGCGACAAAAAGTGAAAATTTGACATGAAATATTGATTTGAGTGTCCCACTTAGGCCAAAAAAGGGAGACACCTTTATGCTTCACCCATTTGTATCCCAAAGCATTGTTTCTTGACCTTCCAACTTTCAACAGTTAGATTTTTGATAGATGAAACATTACACAAGTACCACATGCTTGAGATTGTTGAGTATGTGGTTGATTGTGAAGTGTAGTGTGAAGAGTTACAAGTCCATGAGTGGTCATGCATGATGTTGTAGATGCTTGTATAGTAGTGCAAAGTAATATAGAGGAATGTGCATTGATACAACATAAGATTGAAGTTTGCATGATTGCATATAGTTTTATACATTTACACATGTTCCTTAAGTCTTATACAACTAAAATCAAATTATTTTCCCTTTCGTAATAAGAAATGACCCCCATTACATCTTTAGTAAGTTGTGGAAATCAAATGTGAAGTTGCTAAAGATCGTAACATTTTTCTTGAGATATACACATTACCCTACCTTAACTACTCTACATAGGTTATGAGTGCCTTAGTGTGTGCAAGTAGTGATTGTTTGTATGATATCATCTCAAATAATAATGTCTAGGTTTTTAGGATCTAGGTCTAAGTAATGGTATGCTAATGATAGTTGAAGAAGTGGAGTGAAATATAGCTAGAGGAGTTTCATATTGAATACTAGATGCAAACTCAAGTATTATGGAACATCAAGAATACAAGTGTTATCACTTATTGTGTGTAGAATGGTGTATATACCATAGCACAAAGGATTTTTATTTCTACTTGGACCCTTAAAGTGCTCCTTTTGAATATGCAACCAAAATGTTCCATTTACCTAAAATGAGTGATGTAGTGTAGAGTGTGTCATGGAACTATTTATAATTTTCTTGCTAGCGCAAGATAATTTGGCACACCTACTAGTGAACACTCTAAATTTGTTATAGAAATTTTTTCTCTATTTTCTTCTTTATCTAGAATTATGAAAATATTTATTGTAACAATATTGAATGTAGAGTGTGACATCCCAAGTGTGTGAGTGTGCATAATTGTAAAGCCATGTAAAGTACAAGTGTGCAATAAACCACTTTGGTTTGGACTTATATATAGATGGAAGGTTGTGTACCAATATGCTTGTTTATCCAACTTCACTCAAAAACCTTGCTAGAAATACCAAATAAACCTAGGGTTACTAATAAACATAATGAATGCCATTAACCCAAAATACACCTATGCATGGTTTAAGAAGAGGCACGTGGTCTCCTATATTTTGATGCTTTTTGTTCATGCAACCATGATGGTCATATTTAAAAAAAATCTACTAAGGATGTTACAAATAACAAGGCTAAGAGTAATATGCAATATTTCTCCAAACATTAATGGAAAAAATAGATGAATACTTTTTTGTGTTGTAATTGCAATACTAACGTAACACAATTATACATTTATGCCCCAAAGTTGTCATTACACAATGTGATGACACTTAAAAGAGCACCAAGTCAATGCTCAAGGATAATTGAACAAGTGAAAGAATTACTTGGATGTGTGACAATAATCCAACAATGACCTAGCAAGGAGTTAGAGTCCCTTCTATATTTGATGATTGGATCCAAGAACATGATCATCAATCACACATTGCAATAATAGGATGAGATTGGTATATTATCCCATCCTTACAACTAAAAATATCATAACACACATTCACAATGAAGTAGGATCAAAATACAAACCTTTAGTTCAATCACCCAAGAGGTAGGATGATTAGGAGATCCAATACCTTACCCCATCACATAAATACTAGTCATTCTTGAAGGACACAAGGTACGTGAAAATGCTTCCTAACACAAATATAAGAGGAGAGATGTCTAGTTTTAATTCTTTTTACAGTTAAAATATGAGATATATAATAGAAATATTAATAACATAGCATCACATGCAAGTATAAAAGCTCACAATACAAGATATACATGGGGAAAACCATTTTAGAAGAGAAACCCCACACTGTAAAACCTGCACAATGTATTATCAAATCAATGGTGATTACAATACACTTGAAATGTAAGTTCTTCTTGGAGTATACACAAATGTTGAATTTTAGAGCAATTCCAACAACATAACAATACCTACAAAGTGAACCATAAAACTATTTCTTGAAGGACCTTATCTATAGAGAAATACAAGCATAGAGGAAGCTTCATGAGAAAGCAACAAGGGATGGGCATCCAAATCCATGTGGCACACGTTTCCAACAAATAGTTGAAATCTATGACACTTTTCCAATGATTCCTTTCCCCCTTATGTGCCTCCATACTCGAACGCCCCAAATTTTTGCCAAATAGGTATGATAAATTCTTAACAATGTCATAAAATCCGTCATATATGACAACTCTTATAACTATAAGAGAATTTTTCGTAACCGACTAATAATAAAAGATTGTTCTTACATTCTCTTACAACTTTTCATAAGTAAAACTTGGGTGCCCACTTTCCTATGCAAGTCCAATCCATCATAGAATCTAGCTCTTATCCATCATAACTTTATCATAGGAATCCTTCATAAGATCATCATAGGAATCCGCCATAAAATCATCATAACCTCAAAGATGTTGACACATGCCAAGGAATCTCTTCCCAAAGTGGAATGCCTACATTGCCTTATGGGGACCACAACATCCTTGTCACCTTCCATGTCACCTTGCATATCACCTTCCAACATACTAACAACTCATTGTGCCAAGCCATATTAGATGACAAATAAATATGAACAAGAAATTACAACATAGGCATAATTGAATTAATATTTTAATGCTAGGAAATTGCAAAGGTTGATACATATTAATTCCCAACATTCTCCCACTTGTTGAACACCTTTCAAGAGCCAATCTAACCAAGTAATCAAATGCTAGGGGTTGAAAGCTACATAGACTCCAAACACCATTTGAAATTCTTTGTGCTCACTAGCTTTGTCAAGGAATCTGTAACATTTGTCGAAGTATCAAATTTTTCAATATGTACCTTCCCATATTCCACCGTTTCATGGAAAAAATGGAACTGAACATCAATATGCTTTGTTCTAACATGGAAGGTTGGATTCTTTGCTAAGCAAATAGGGCTCTGACTATCACTACAAATAGTAATCATCCTTGCATCAATCCCAACATTTAAACATAATTTTCAAAGCCAAATGGATTCTTTGCAAGCATGAGTAGCTGCCATGTACTTTGCTTCTGTAGTGGAAAAATGTCTACATCTTATCCTTACTCATCCAACTGATAGCACCACCAAACATAGTAAACACATCTTATCACTTACCCATAGCCTCCCTTATAGTTCTGAGCTCATCAGTGTTAGAAATCAAAGCAAAAATACAACTAGAATGATGCAATAAATACCCAAACCTATCAAGTTGCTGCCTTATCCATGTAGACCTCCTCAAAGGTTTTGGTTGAGGTTTTTTATCTTATTCTAAAATTTTAGAGCTTCTTGAGCTCTCCTCCTCATCAGGTCCAGCAGGTGTTTTTGGTTCTTATTTCTCAAGTGTAGGAGGAAGATGAACCACATCCTCTTTCTTTTCTTCTTTCTCTGGCTATTAAACACCTATAGGAGTAATGAGGTCCCTGAAAATAAAATTTATGCTATAAATAACCCTTTCAACCACAAGATCCCAAAGCTTGTACCCTTTCACATCAATGCCATAATCAATGAAGATAATCTTTACTTCCTTGTTCTCCAACTTATACCTCTTCTCCTTAGGCACATGATCATATGCCTCACAACCAAATTCTCAAATATGTCTCAATGAAGGATTTTTACCATAACATACCTCCATGAGTGTCTTATCCACAAGCGTTGAGCTAGGAGACTTGCTAACCAAGTAGCAAGCAGTGGTAATAATTTTAGCCCAAATTTTTTGTTTAAGGCTAGCTCCACTAAGCATACTCTTAGCCCTCTTTGTCAATTTCTTGTTCATTCTCTTTGAAAATCCATTATGTTGAGGGGAATATGGAGTTGTCTTATGTCTTTCAATCCCATGTTATTTACAGAACCTATCAAAATCTACCAAAAAAAATTCACCGCCATTGTCAATCCTCAAACATTTAATATTTATATCCTTCTAATTCTCTACGAGAGCTTTAAACTATTTGAATCTATTAAAGAATTCAAATTTTATTCTAAGGAAATATACTCATGTCCTTCTATTGTAATCATTAATGAATGAAATGAAATAAATAGATTTTTCAATCAAAGGAACATTAAGAGGACAAAACACATCAAAATGAATCAAGTCCAACACCTTAGAATATTTATGAGAACTAGAGTAAAACTGAACACAGTTTTTGCTTTCCATAATGCAATGTTTGCAAAATTAAACTCGTGATTACAATCATTCATCCCCTTAACAAGACATTTACTTTTTAGGGTTCTAAGACCCTTCTCACCAATGTGGCCAAGCCTTTGCTAATATAACATAGTTTTATTTGCTAAAATTTTCATTTCTATAGAATGAGCATCCTTGGGTACCTAGAAAGCATGACCATTAAAAGTAGATGCAATAGTCCTCTTCGCTACTAGTTTTGATGGTGAGGATGAAGACTTTGAAGCTATATTATTCACAAAAAAAATCTATTGCACTAGATAATGCATGCATCCAGCTAAAATAGATTGCCAATCCAAACAACCTTAGCCAACACCACAAATTCTCTTTTCACCTTGCATCCTCTATTTGAGAAAATTACTTGCACACCCACATCATTCAATTTACTTAAAGATAAAAATTTCATGCCAAACCAGAGATATGTAAAACACCATTGATCCTGTTCACTCTAGCATAAGGGAATCAAATTAGAACTCTTCCATGACTAACAATCTTCAGATGAGAGTCATCACCCAAGTACACCTTCCTGCCATCAAACTCTTTATACATCAAAACCAATCCCTATGTGAGGTCATGCAGAATTATGGACCAGGTTTAATCAACCACACATCTTCAGATGCATGTGTTGCCATGGAAATGACAAACACTTCACCATCATCGTAAGCAGACTTGTCTAAATCAGAGTTATTATTTTTCTTGTTCTTATTTTTCTCCTCTTTACATTCCTTGTAGAAGTGACTAGGTTTACAACAGTTCAAACACAGAGCCTTGGAATTTCCAAGAGACTTAGATCTCCCATGAGATTTTGATCTTCCTTTTTTTTTTTCTTTTTTCTTTCTTCTTATCCTTCTTTTTTCCTTTCTCCTTGGATCTACCACGAACTGCAAGAGCCTCCTTAGTTGATTCAAGGGATTTTCTTTGCATCTCCTCAAACAAAAGAGATGCAACCAAATCATCCATCTTGAAAGCGGTAGTGGTACTTCCAATGGCCATAACAAGGTGGTCCCATGAATCTAGTAACAAACATAGTAATAATATACAACGATCCTCCTCCTCCATCTTTACACCAACAAAGGACAAATAAGCATATTAAATGAATTCAGGTGATCCGCAAAAGATCCTCCATCCTCAATCCTTAGAGAGTACTTCTTTCTCAAGAATAAATTATTTACCAAAGATTCAACCTGATAAATTTCTCTAAGTTTCTTCCGCAAAGATGCAACTATTTTCTCCCCATGAACATTTAACAAGACAAATTCAGCTAAATAGAGTCTTATGAGACCCTTATCTTTACGATCCATTTGATCCCAGTCTTCCTTTTCATACCTATTGGAATGGAACTAGATATTGTGATCCATAAATATCTATCCACCAATAGGTCCTCCATCTCAAGTTTCCACAACTCAAAGTTTCCTTTATTAAAATTCTCTAATTCAAACCTCTCAGATGCGCTAGCCATCTCTCTGGCAAAAAATATTAGAAATCCACTACATAGGCTACCACCCAAATGAAGACAAGTACAAAAACCATCTACCCAACAACAAGAATCACAGATGATCAAGCTCTGATACCAATTGAAAGGAAGCAAGGTACATAAAAATGCATCCTAACACTAATCTAAGAGGAGAGATGTACAATTTTAATTCTTTTTACATTTAAAATATGAGATGCACAATAAAGATATCAATAACATAACATCACATGCAAGTATAAAAGCTCACAACACAAGATATATGTGGGGAAAACCCTTTCAAGAGAAAAACCCTACACTCCAAAACCTGCACAACGTATTATCAAATCAATGGTGATTACAACACACTTGAAATGCAAGTTCTTCCAAGAGTATACACAAATATTGAATTTTGGAGCAATTCTAATTTAGCATAACAATACCTGCAAAATGAACCATACAAACTACTCCCACAAGAACCTTATTTATAGAGAAATACAAGCATAAAGGAAGCTTCATGAGCAAGAGACAAGGGATGGGAATCCAAATCCATGTGGCACACTTTTCCAAAATGTAGTTGAATTAGGTGACACTTTCCCAATGATTCATTACCCCCTTACATTCCTCCATACTTGGGTGCCCCAAATTTTCCCCAAATAGGTATGAAAAATTCCTTACAATGCCATATAATCCATCATATATGAAAAATATTATAGCTGTAAGAGTATGTGTCATAAATGACTAATAATAGAAGATGCTTCATACATTCTCTTACAACTTGTAATAGGTCAAAATTGGGTACCCAATTTCTCATACAATGATGCTAGTCAAAACTTTTCCAACCTGTCATAGAATTTGGCTCTTACATATCATAACTTCGTCATAGGAATCTATCATAAGATAGTCATAGGAATCTATCATAAAATCATCATAGGAATCCCTCAAAGATGTCGAAACATGTCAAGGAATATCTTCCTAGAGTGGGACACCTACATTGCCTTGAGGGGACCACAACATCCCTGTCACCTTCCAACATGTCGTCAACTCACCATGTCAAGTCATATTAGATGACAAACAAATATGAGCAAGAAATTACAACATAGGCATAATTAAATTAATATTTTAATGCTAAGAAATTGCAAATGTTGATACACCTTAATTCTCAACACTTCCCACACCAAGACATGATTTTGAAAGAAAAAATAGGATTAACATATTAGGTACATAAAGTACCAATGGACGAAGAAGATATGAATTTGAGGTAGACCCTAGAGAACAACTTATCTTTAGGAAATTTTTCTAAAAAAAGGTCTAAAAGTGCTCATTGTACCAAATCACCCCTTTTTCTAGATAAAATCGCTAGGTGATTCTCCAAATTTCCCATCTTGCTAGTGTAAATAACCCCTTTTGTAGACAATTAATTTCAAACATGAAACAAGGCTCAAGAGGATAGTGAGGTTCTCATAAGAATAAGAACTAGTTCCAAGGTTAATAAAAGTATCTAAAATAAGAATAAAGATATAAGTAGCTTACAACACTAAATTATGACCTTTCAAGACAAGACTCAAGGGTACACAACCTAATGTGAGTGATGGATAGCCTACTAACACAATATAAATTTCATGTTTTGATGGTTATTCACCAATGGTTTGAACCATATATCTTTATTAATCCTAAGGTTCCTTTAGCCACATTAAGCATTCATGAATTTCACTAATTAAATTTTAACCATAACCAATTTACCAATGACAAACATTAATGTAATACATCAAATACGGCAATCATGAAGGGGAAATATGAATACTAAACATAATGTTGAATACACACAACCATATCATCGATGCTATCTAGTCATATAATTAAAATGATAAAATATCATAGGTTATAGTTTCATTTTAACTTCTTACAAAAATTAGATTTATTCATATTATTATAAGGATTTTTTGAAACATGCTAAATCCTTCATAAGATGGTATGAAAAAAACTCAAATAATGACGTACACATTAAAATGAAATTAATCTAATCCTAAACATGGATGGTTTGAAGTCTAAATAATATATATTTAATCACTATATATTCTAGGACCATAAGACCCTACTCATGCCTACATTCTCTACCAAAATACAAAATACAATAAGTATAACAATTACAAGCCCACCTCAAAAAATACAAGGATGGTCATAATCTAAGATCAAATACAAGATTACAACATTTACATAATTCCAAGGCATAAATTATGCAAAATAAGAAAAATACTAAAGTGAAAACTCTTCTATCTATCAAGAGATATTCAAGGAGACTGATGGAAGAAATTACCCATACTTCAACCATATTAGCATCATCACTTGTGTAATTGATGGTTATGCCACTCCAAGGAACTCCCAATCTATGGAGAGAGAGAATCATGGGCACACTTATAGCAATATTGATCTCGCAAACATGTAAGGGTCTCAAGAAAGACACCAAAATAATACACATAAGGTCACACACCATTCAATTTATAACATAATATGGATAAAAAAATCAATATTAATTCAATGCACATCCACACTTGAATACATACACTAACAAGGATTCAACATATAATTCACAACTTGGGTACTCATGACCCAACCAAATAAAGGAGAATGACATGGGCTAAAGACATGGAGTATTGACACTTTTTAAATTGAAATAAGATTGTCCTTTACTATTCACTAATGCTACTCATTTTATTTTAATTTAATTGAGGAAAGGAGGAAGACCAATATTAAAATATGCTACTATTCATCCATTAACACATGTTAAACCATCATTTTACTAGAAATGATTCCATCAAGGTAAACAAGGCATGCAATAATCTCACCTATATCCAAACACTTGGAAGACCACTATTAAAATATGCTACTATTTATCCATTAACACATGTTAAACCGTCATTTTACTAGAAATGATTCCATCAAGGAAAACAAGGCATGCAATAATCTCACCTATATCCAAACACTTAATAATTTAATTTATTAAGAATAAATTATGAAACAAAATAATATAATCTTGAACATTTCAAATCCTAATCTTTTTTTTTCAAGATTTCACCAATAACCATGAAATCAAGTTCTAGCATTAATGGCCATCAAAAATTTTCACTAATTTTTTTACTATAATTTAAAATGTATAATTTCAAAAAATATAATTATACCCTCTAATACAAAAGAGTGAGGGCAATCCTCTTTTCCAATCATATATTTTTTTACAATATTTTTTCAAGGGTTCATGGGTGTTTAAAATATTTTCCAAGAAAACTAGAAACTTAACCATTTAAATTTCTAACACTGCCCTTTTGTTCTAATTCTACCCAACAACATAAATATACAAACACATAGTTTCTAAGAATTATTAACTAGGTTTGGATACCATTTAAAAAAAAATGAAATCTACAAGAAAATGAAATCTATAATCTTATCAAATAGGTAAGTGCATGTATATGGGGATGAAAAGGGGGTAAAGAGTGGATTTTTTTTTTTAAATTAGTTAAACTTGAACTTGGATGAGCAGATGTGTATTCTCAAAATTTGAAGATACTATAACAAGAAGAATTGTAGTACTTTGAATCTAGTTTTTGAACTATTAAAGATTTTAAAAAATGGTTAAGTTTAAGAGGGTGAAATTTTGAGCATACACAACAGTGTTCCTATTTTCAACACTAAAATATAATGTAGTGTTTGGTGTGTGTCCCCTAGTTTGGTGTAGTGTTTGTGTGTCCCTATATATATATATATGATGTTTGATGTGGGTCATCTAAAAACCTACATCACTAAATTACATGTCACATGAGTTACAAAATATCAAAAATGGTATTTGAATGTATGTATTGTAAACCCCACATCCCATAACAGAGGATGATCTGACTCTTGAGAAGCACAATAATTTTTAAAAGTTAAAACAAGACGAATAAAGTAACCTACTCTAGCCACATACATCCTCTAGGCTATGCAACGCGTCTACATGTGAACACCATTACTTATAAAATTTAACCAACCATAGCATATGAATATTAAACTCAAGATACAACTTTCAACAAAGCATTAAACCATTTCAAGATAAATCTAACACATAGAAATGTATTAAACATATTTCCACATATACAACACCATTAAATCCAATAATGAATAGATCATAAATACTATTACAATTACATCACAAAGGTTCACCTCGATACAAATGAGGTATTACAATTATACACATAGATCCACAATTACAATGAAGAAGGAGAAGAACAACTCTAGAGAACCACACGAGCTCCTCAAATAAGAAGATCCCGCCATCACGAATAGGAAGAGAAACTCAACAATGTAAGATGCACGCCACCCAACCATCTGGTACCCGTAGGCCCAGGCCCTGTGCTAGGAGATAGTAACAGGTAACCAAGACAAACCTATTACCTCTAGACACAAGTAATATACAAGACCATACTATACCAATAAATACAAAATAACACTATACTAGGAAGCACAAAAAATAAGGTTATATTGCTTCCAGAACCACTAAATCAAATACATCCACTGTACATTACAAATTGATTGTGGTCATAGGAGGAGTGTTATCACAAAGATTGCATTGGTTATCCAAAGGAAATCTTCCTAGGTCTCGGCCCCCCTCTAGGGTTATCTTGGTAACCTCTTATGATTCTGGCCCCACATACACACCAGTGCGAAATTGGTTATCTTTTGAGAAGACAAGATAACAATCTTGCCATTCCAGGCTTGCTCAACTCATCTCAAATCTCATAAAAGCCCTTGAGCCAATGAGCGAGGCTAAATATCTTGTTATATATGTTAAGCTAATAGATTATTTAATTATTACTTGATTATACTAACTCCCACACGAGTTGTCTTGGGACCACTTTGTGTCTCGGCCCTTGTTGAAAGCCACTTCCCTATCGACAACAAATAACTCAAACTACATGTCAAGGGTAGACAGTGCACTAAGAACTGATAACAAAAAAACCAATACACCTCAAAAAGTAATACATCTTGATGGATGTCCAATATAGAAACCCAATGCGTGCACTACCCAAGAAACTCAAAGGGTGAACTAAAGTTACCACAACCCTTTCACAATTACAACTCTAGAAGACTTAGATTCACAAAATGACAAATACTTCCCCCCAGTACACAATTACAAAAACACGTGTTTTTCAAATACAATTCAAGAAAATAACAAATACTATCCTTCGGATTTCCTAAATCCATTACAATCAATTCTTACATATTAAAATACATCATCCAAAACACTATTTCAATTTAATAAACTAACAATGAAACATTTAAATATTCCACTTCCAAATCCCAACTGCTCTTAATACTTAACTCAATTTCCTTAATTAAATATTCAATCTTTCTAATAAAATCAATTTATTATAAAACACCTACTTGTGCATTGCATGCATTAATTAACAATATAATATTCATTTAAATAATTATCACTTTTAAATAAATATATATATATATATAAATATATATTTTTTCTAATTACATAATCTAATTATTCTTTTCCAATGTTCATTTAAAAATATTTAATTGTGCATGTGCATGCACCTATTTAAAAATACATTTATATTTAAATCATCTAAAATTATATGCAATGTTTTTAATATATATATTTTTAAACAAATAAATAAATATATAAATATAAATTTTCAATTTTCAAACAATCATAATCATAAACCAGTATGTTGCGATTTTAATAACTTTTATTTTCGGATCTGGGTTTCTCTAAAACTTTTAGTGAAGGTGTGCAATCAAGTCGTCTAAAACATATAAAAAATTCAGCTCTACCTAGTTTGTAAATCTCAAGTTATGATTAATTTAGTGACACACTCTTTCTGCTGTTTTTTTATTTTCAAATTACCAGAGGTTTCCAGTTATTTCAGTTTTCTCAGAAGATTTCATTTTCAATCCTACAGAGGTTTTCTAATTCCTCAAATACTTTCTTTTAAATTTTCTATTGTGTTAAAAATCATTCCTACAAGGATCTAAATTTTCAACGGTAATTTACCATTTTTCTTCAAAAGAATAAATTATGTTTTCACAGGAAGAGGTTTCTAAGTTTTGATTTAAATTCAATAGAGGTTTAATAATTCCACTATAATATCCTTTTGTAAAAATATATTTCGAATAAACAAATTACACAGAGGATTTTTAATTGTCTTCTATAGAGGTTTTATTTTCACGGCAATCTTTTAAAAGAAAGAAACAAAAAATTTTACAGTAATGAAAAATCCTTTCCTAAACATTTCCAATTTGTATTACAATAATAAAATAACTTTTTAATACAAAATTCACAAAAACAGTAAAGAACCTGTTACAGGATGTTACCTCAAGAAAATGTTGTTGAGCTTCTCTGTAATTTCAATTCCCAATGTAGTCAAAACTTTCTTCAATGCAATTGCCTCCTTCCAGATGACACAACCAAAAACACAGCCAAGAATTCTATAGCAAAATAATTCTAAAACCATTTATTCAAAGAGATCCACAATTTTCTCCACAACCCACACCAAAAACTCCCGTGAAACCACTTTCTTTTCTTTTCTCAAAATATCTCTCTCAAGAATGAATTTTCAACAGATAGATAACAAATTCCTAACTCAGAGTTATTCCAACAAAATATCTTTTCCCTCAACAACCAAAGATATTTTCCAACCACATGCATTTAAATAAAATAAAACAATTTACTAATTGCAACCAATTTAAATACTCTTATTTATTTAATTCTCATTAATTAAATAATTAAAATTACTTAATAACATAGCTAAATTAAATTATTTTATTTATTTATTCTAAAGTTTTCATATCAATAATACCATAAATTAAATACTTAATCAAACACGCGTTTTAATTTACAAAATTAAACTTGCACAATAAAAAAATACCCAGAACAACAATGA
>VDFB02017564.1:0-17490 GCA_007258455.2 Sequoia sempervirens
AATCAGAGAGTTTATTTAAATCTATACACCCTATCATGTTCAAGTGCGCCGCTGTGACAGGTTGACAATGAAATCAGGGTGATTATTTGAACCTTTACAGCATTCTATTTTCAAGTACAGCAGATGTGATAGGTTGCCAACAAAATAGGAAGGCTATTTATACCTCTACAGTCTTCTATATTTAAGTGTTTCCGTTGTGAGAGGATGCAAATGGTTACAGGGACATTAATTAAACTTAAATACCCTCCAAAGTCTATACGTTGCAGTAGAGATAGTTTGTCAATGGTTGTAGGGAGATTATTTGATTTCAATCACCCAACAAAGACGGGAGAACTGTTTCCCAGATTTCCTCAAAGAGATGTCAACTTATGGAATGATACACAAGGATAACAACATGGGAACATAATGGGTTTATAATGTATCACTTAGGTTTAGAATTTGCAGTTGCAGACTGGTAACTCCAAAGCACATAAATATTCATCACTCCTAGCTAACACTGTGGTTGCTAAGAACAAGAGCCTGAAATGCAACAAGGGTTCGCTCCAAAGTATACACTAATGTTGCATACCCACCTAACGACACTGATGAAGGCGAGGGAGAGTAACAAATACCCAAGGCTATGGTAAATGAAGGGGAATTCAAGTATCTCCAAGGCAACCATCGATCTGATAATCAGGAGATTATTAAAGAAGAGTAGCGTCGGTGTCCCCCAGCAGAATGCGCAAGGAAATAGAATGGAGAGGCTGTAGAAAGATTGACTTCAGGGTTAATGATACGTTGTGAAGGAAAGTGTCACAGCCTTTACCAGCATAACCTCTGCTCATGCTGCCTCGCAGCTCAGACAAGGTGTAGACATCCATCGAAGTAAAAGAAAAGGTACATAAATTTTGTCAGATGTTGCAGGTTGCAAGTGACCTGGAGGCCTGAATGCAAAATGGAGAAGCATAGAAAAGGCACATGAACAGTTTGACATAATACCTTCTGTAGTGTGGTCTCATTTAATGCAATGGTTGCAGGATATGTACGCAAAATGCAGAAGCAAAGACAAGCATGAGAATCATTTGACAGATTGCTTCAAAGAAATAAGGGCGCATAGACAGGGCAGAGAACTGTTTGACAGACGCATGAAGGCATTCACCCTATGCTTTATGGAAAATAGACTCAGGTAAGACAGGGTCCAAGACTCAGCCAGTATCAAGGACGCAAATACCATCTTGACTTTCGTAGGCTAAAGGTAGCTTATAAATATTATAAACAAGAGATGTTATGATCTAGACATACCTCTCAAGTATCAAATACGTTACTTGCATAAAGTGATAAAGCCAATGCTCCAAGCCCATGATCCTGATGCCTGTGTTGGATACCTTCGACATTCTAATCAGCAATATACTTCCATAGAATAGTCAAGAATTCTACTACGGGTTCCTCCTCTTTCTTAGGTCGAATCACTATAAGAGCCTCCGATCAGACCTGTAGGAGTGCTTCCCAAATAGGTAGTGATAGAGTATTTCTAGATCGGTTGGTTAGAGTACAGAAGCCATCATTGATTACTTTGGATGCATTCACAGACAAAGATTTGGGGCTATGATTCACAACAGATGGATGAGTTCGCTAGGAAGGGCATACAAAGTTGCAGGGAGGCATTGTGATGGAGATGATGGAGGGAGCGAAAGCTAAAACAGAAACCATGGAATATAACCATGGCAATCATAGCTGTATGTTCGTACATTTGCTCACTCCTCTCATAGTTTCCCCACAACCTTTGTTGTGCTATTATCTCCAAAGAAGACATTTCCTCCATCAAAATTCAAAGATAGCCTTTAGTGAACCACTCCTTGTTAGGAGTCATATGATAGGAGCAACCTGAATCAATAAACCAAGAGTTATCACAAACAATATTAGATGAAATGACCAATGCATCATTATTGTCATCTGAGGATTTCTTTATAGAAGCATCATAACTCTTTTTCTTGCTCTTACAATCCTTCTTTACATGTCCAAGTTTCCCACAATTCCAACACTTTACCTTAATCTTACTAGGGGTTTTAGACCATCCTTTGGACTTACCCTTGCCTTTCTTGTCTCCCTTAGGTTCCTTTTCCTTACACCTACCTCTTACAAATAGGGAATCTTGGGAACCAGTTTTAGACTTCCTCCTCATCTCCCTTTGATAGGAGGAGGGAACTTACATTGTCCATTTTAGGATCTACACCACTACCACTCCATAGCAACAATTAGATTTTCCCAAGACTCTGTAAAGAAAAAGTAACAAAATGCATTTATTCTCATCTTCTAGCTTACATCTACAGATGCTAACTGGACTTAGAATCAAATTAAAAGCATTTAAATGATGTGCAAAAAAATCACCATCTTTCATCTTTAAAGAATACAATTGTCTTTTCATACACAACTTATTAGTAATACTTTTGGTTTGATAAATATCACCTATTCTCTTCCACAATTTATATGTAGTAGTTTCATCTAAAACATTCAAGAGAACAACATCAACAAAGATATAATCTTATGGCCCCTCTTTCCTTCCTTTTTATCGCTTATCCTAACTCTCATCCGACACTATTGTAGATGGCTTTGTCTCATTACAAACAACTAACCACCGATCTCTCTCTTTAAGGAGATCCTCCATTTTTAGTTTCCACATCTCATAACTAGATCCATTGAATCTTTCAATATCTAGACAAGAAGTAGAACTCAATGTAACACACTTATTTTACAAATCTGCAATAACACAATAGTAAAAGCTCCCACTATAGCAAAACCTTCTAAACTTTATGAGAAAGGTGTCCCAAACTTTACCCAACCGCTAGCTCGATACCAAAATGTTGAAAATGGAGGTAATTATGTAGCTTTAAAACTTGTAAAACTATGAGATTGTAGATCTAATTCAATGTTCTTTGTTACAAATTCTTTATGTATGATAATCATAGATTAATTTTTACCAATTGTAGAAAGAGACAAAATATTGTAGAAGAATGAGACAAGAATATATAAGTGACACAACATATACATGGAGAAACCCTTTCGGGAAAAAACTCCACCACCAAAATCAATAGTGCTTGTATTATTTAACCTTAGAACAAGATTACAATAATATTGTATCAATCCTTGATTGATATGCTTCCTTTTCCTTCAACAATCCTTCTTCACAACCTGTAATAAACTCTCATGAAACTCTCTTCAACTTGCTACAATTAATAGATAATTAATGAGCATGTAAACTCATTGGAGTTGTCAAATACAAGAGTATAAAGCTCCTCTCAAAAATCTACGCCTAGACTGTGCAAGTAGAGTTGCACCTTATAATTTGTGATCAAACCAAAGTCTTCCTCAATTTAGGGCACCCCAAATTGAACACTTAACTAATCGCTGGTCAAGAAAATATCTTGGAAGCATCACTCTCAAAGTTGGCACCCAAGGTGGTCCCACTTTAATTGAGCTTCCTTGTAAATATCTTCCTATGCAAGCGCACCATCGATGCTAACTTGGGCACCCAAGGTGGGTCCAAGTCAATCTTAGTTAATCAAACATATCTCTCCATCAATTCATAAAACATTAGTGCACAGATTGATCATCCTAATTAACTATAAGTATCCACCTATCTCATTATGCAACTCAAGTCAATATTCATGCAACTAAAGTCAACTAAAGTCAACTAGCATTCAATTGAAACCCTAACTACATGCAACTAAGATAACTAAACCATAACTAAACCGAATCAATTGAACTAACTAAACCGACATCAACTAACCGGATCAACTACACTCATGTAAATATCAATCCCTAATTTGTAGGATCTTTACATGCATTATTGAAGTGTTATCTATCCTCCAAAAGTTAACTTAAGCAAGGTGGGCTCCACCTTCCATGTGAGCTCCCCATGTGCTCCTATTTTGTAGGAGCTCTTCTTGGGCATCCCCACATGTTCCTATCATTTAGGAATAATTACAAATGTCAATTTACATGTTCATTTCATTCAAATTTAATCTCTTTCTAATCCTAGTGTTGGGGAACACTTTCCAAGGAATTAGGAGATACATGAAATATGTTTAGGATTGCAATTAAATGGCATCCTATTCCAAACAATACTCGTGTGACATCTAAATTTTGACATACCTTATTTTCTTCACTTAGGATTCAATTGAACACAAGTTCAACATATCATCTAGATGTGAACAGTCAAACTAAAAGGGTGAACCAAGTGTTAGAGGATCTACTAAGGATGTATTGCATGGATCAACAATACAAGTGGGAGGATTACCTACCTTTGGTTGAGTTTTCATATAATAACTCTTATCATTCTATAATCAAGATGGCTCCATTTGAAGCATTGTATGGTAGAAAGTGTCGAACTACTATAAGCTGGGATAAGCTAGAGGATAGGATAAGCCTTGGGCCAGAAATTTTATTAGAAATGGAGAAGCAAGTTGGGATTATCAAGTAGAGGCTAACATAAGATAATGATAGGCAGAAGAGTTATGTAGATTCGAAATGGATACCCAAAAATTTCTCATTAGGAGAGAAGGTTTTGTTGAGAGTTAAACCTCACAAGAGTTCTATAAAGTTTGGAAAGTCATCCAAACTAGCTCCACATTATGTAGGTCCCTTTGAGGTTCTTGAGGAAGTTAACCCTGTTGCGTATCAAATTGGTTTTCCACCAACTCTTACCAAGATGCATAATGTCTTTCATGTCTCATACCTTAAGAAGTACATACTAGGGGATAACCATGTTATTGATTGGAATGCTTTATAGGCACAAGACCCAGGAGTGGTAACAATCAAGCCTCTCACAGTGCTTAGAACACGTAAGCTTCACTTACGTAATAAAGAGGTTCTACAATACAAGGTCCAGTGGGATCAGTATGAAAAAGATTCTACCACTTGGGAGGACTATGTTGAGATGAAGAAAAAGTTTCCTCATGTTTTGCTAGACTTTGAAAGCTCCTGAAACAATATTGTTATGTTTATGTTTTATGAATTTATGTTCATGTTTGATACTTAAAATCATCGAGGACTCACAAGGGGGGGGTGGGGAATATGTTACACCCTGCTATGTTATTACCTATTTATTATTACCTTGTTGAGTTAAAATCCTTTAATATATGATTGTGTTTTGCATGCGAATCTTGACGTATAATGTGGTGAGTGAATGTACAATTCAATATAATGCTTTAAATGTTTTGAAGATAAAATATATGATGCATATGAATGTATTGTTATCGGCTAACTACTATTGTGATGTACTAAGCTGGATGGAAGAATAAATTCATACCTTCGGAAGAGAGGGGGAGTATCACTTAGGAGAAGAACTTGGTTTGGTAACCCTTAATGAGCCTAACTGAACATACAAACACTCACATCCTAGTTGGTCTAAGTTGAGTCAATTTAGTTTGGGGAATTGGTAAGTGGTCTTCAATTTTGGTTTGGGAATGTTTTGTATTGATTTATGGTTTCGGTCTTTGGATGTTCTTGATTGGGAAAATAATATTAAGTCTTTTTATCAAGTGAAAGTTCTTCCTTGTGTGTGCTTATATTGTTGCAAGGTGTGTGTACTTGGTCTCCTTGTGTTGTGCAATGCGATTCTCGGGTTCGTGAAATGGCTTAATCACCTCTTGTGGATTCAATAACTTTGGTGGTTATATCGGGTATTAAAAGGTCAATCTTTTGGTGCAACAAAAACTATCTGTGCAACAATTGGTATCAAAGCCTGGGTCACGAGTTTGAACCCCTCACTTACACTGGGGGGATTGTTGCAAGGTGTACATCCTTGGTCTCCTTGTGTTGTGCAACGTAACTCTTAGGTTTGTGGCATGGCTTGACCACCTCCCGTGGATTCAATAACTTTGGAAGTTGTATCAAGCATTAAAAGGTCGATCTTTTGGTGCAATGACAACTATTTGTGCAGCATATATATATATATAGATGTATATATAAAGGTCAATATTTTATGAATTATCTCCAAGTGGGGGAATTTTAGGGGAAACATCATTATATAACATTACTATATTTTACATAAAGAGGAAAGGGTGATGTAGTGGCAAAAGAAAGGGTAAAGTGTCCAAGAATATACTAGTGACTTTAAGAAGAGAGTGGTTTAGCTTGGTAAGGATGTTACATACTAAAGTTTGATTAAATAAATTGGTGGAGAATTTGGTCTCTTGAATGCTTGTCCTAATGGCCAAACCCCAAGATATTGATGGAGCCTATAAATACACACATTATTTAGAGATTGATAAGAAGTAGAAGTCTTCCTACAAATAAAAAGAACGCAATGAAGAGTAGGATCTTGGTGTTGAGAAGAATGAATATGGTCATAAAGGTAAATTAAAAAATAATGTCACTACTATTGTTAATCCAAGGGGAAAATATAAGGGGAAGTTTCATTGTGTCCATTGTGACAAAAATCCTACATGTAGAGGAGAGATGTGGAAGCTACATTAGGAGTCAATAACTTATGGGAGAATGAAGAGAAAGGAAAGAGTGTCACCTATGTGAGAAAAAGGGGTAGACATTTAATACAACTTTGTGGTAGATGAGAGATTCTCTCATTCCATAATTTGCAAGAGTGTTCATAAGGTGGGTTATGAATCTCATCATGAAGAGGATCTCACTTGTTTCTTCCATATCAATTCACAAGTGAAAGATAAGAAGGTTGATACAATGTTTTGATTCATGTTCACAAACAAATCTCATTTCCTATAAGTGGGTCACTAAACTTGGATTAGAGATTGTAGAGCACCCTCATCCATACTTTTAGGGTAGCTACAACATGTAGTTGAATAAATAATGTCCACACAATCTAAGTTATGCATTGGACTTAATTCATAATTTTTAGATGAATTAATGGTGGATATCATACTATTGGATGCTTGTGATGTTATTTTTGGGATCCCTTATCTCTATGAGTGATATTTTATTTAATTCAGGAGAAGGAATTAGTATCTAGGCTCTACTTGAGTGAAAAAAAGTTTACTTTGTATTTATTTTTGGAAAGTCTAATGTCACTATGACAAGTACTTCATGAATGAAGTTGGTAAATATTCTTGTGGGTAGTTTTTTATTCCATTGTTAGGTAAACAAGAAGAATAAGAGGGAATTGTGGTCAAAGGAAAATAAGGGTTGCATTGGAAGAAGTACCAAGGATGAGAGAAATAGATGCACCACTATATAAAGATGTTTTATGTGTCCCACTATCATTGAGCTTAAGAGCATAAGTTTTTATACCTTCTAAGATACATGTTAATATTCTTCGTTTAATTTATTGTGATATTTTTTGAACCAATCAAGAAACCTATAAGGTCTAGTTCACATCAAATTGAGGGATAATTAGACTTGAAAGTGTTGTTGCCAAGTGAGGCCAAGTGGGGTTTTGAAAAGGGTGAAGAAAGGAAATCCTCACCTTTTGTATTACTCAACATTTGGGGGTCAAAAGCCTCTTGATAGGGTTGGTGTGATTCAAAAACTTAGATGAATGATGTAGGACAATTGGGTTCATGTTGTTGTCATTAGTCATTTGAGGTTGCTTATGCATTGTTGTCAAGAGTTCATTGTGTTTTTGTGTATTGTGATACATGAGGAATTGTATTCAAGATAAGAGTCATATTTAGGATTATATGAAGCATCTCTAATGTGCCTTGAGATTAAATTGTAGTTGTCCAAATGGAGTATAAAAATATTGTTTACAAAATCATTCATTTATGCAATCAATAAAAATGTCATCAATTATGATGATTTAATCTTAACCACTGAGATTTCAAAATTAGGTCTTGGTAGAAGTGGTGAGATTGTTATAGTTGAAACAAAACATGGACTGTGAAGAGTTTTTGGTGTTTCAATTTTCTTTTTCAACATTTAATCTTCTTTTTTCAAAATTGGAAGGTTATAGGAAAGGAATAAGTTCATTGTAAACATTGTTATAGAAGTTGTCTTTCACAATATCCTATGTTTTCATGTTCATATCACAAGTGAAAGAGATAGAGTGGGGGTTTTATACCTAGTACAAATGTGCATTGCATGTGTAAGGAGATCTTCTCATATTATATCAAGATTCCATATAATTGTAGGAGCATTGTGATATCTTTGGAATTAGATTATGATAGTAGAATGAAAAGTAAAATTATCACTCTTGTTGGAGTTTTCACCATTTTAGGATTTCTTTAGGGTAAACAATGTGTCTCAATTATCATGTGCACTCTTTTTGTAGGATATTATCAATGCTTTTTGTTTTCCTTTATGTATGCATATGGTAAGAGCAATTTTGATTGTAGTGACATCCATTAGAGGTAGCTTTGCAATTTCTTTGAAGGTCTTTTTAGAGTTCCACTTAAATGTAATTGGTGAATACTAGGAGACTATCTCCAACACTTTATGGATCATCAAATTTTACTCTCTTGTTGTAGTAAACATTAAAGATGTATATTGAGCTAACCAAATAGGTTGACCAAATTCAAGAACAAGTGAAAATATTAAAAAGTAACTGAAAGAACCTACTTAAAAAAAGTAGATTGTCCTAATGACTTGTATCAATTTAAAAAGACTATACAATGAGAACATTCTAATTCATGTTAACCTTTAATACATCGAATATATTCACTATATTTTCAATCATATGGCCGAACATCTCAATATTGTTGAAACTCTTTATATTCTATTTTATTAGAATCCAATTGCATTATACCCATCAATAATCTACCTACTGATTAGACCCCTATTATATATAGAGGCTATTCGACCATATACATGATTCCTATCAATCACACTCACTCTGGGGCATCCAACAATTTTTTTTTTTTATATTGAGGAAAGCAATACAAAGAATGAAGAGCAGTTAAAAAACTGCAAGAAGAGACTGTACACAGAAAAGAACCATTACATCAGAGAGCTGTACACACTACCACAGTTCAAACAGACTAAACAAATATGCACAGCAGCAACTAAAACTGTTCCACTATGCTGGAAAATACAACAATGACAAAGAACATGAGCATTAAACATCTTGAAAGAGAGAACCAAGATTCTGGCCAAAACAAACTCCCTTTTTACTCAGCAACTGTCCAACTTGCAGCTTGATTTGACCAATCTGATAGCTCTTCAAGGCGTCATTCTGAAACAAAGGAAACAAGGCAGCAAGACAAAAAAATATATCAGAGTAAAGCCTTAAAAATATAGCTTCCTGATGAACATCATTGATAGTAAAAACAACTTTGCATCTATTTCTCCATATATGTAACAGTATAACATGTCTCACACCATCAGCAATTGGATTATTATAAAGGCCAACCCCCAGAAGAGCTTCTTTCTAGCATAACTTATGAGTGAAAACAGTAGAAAAATCAATGAACACAGAAATCCATAGCTTTTTAACCAGCTGGCAAGTCCAAAAAATATGCATCATATCTTCATCCCTATGACAAAATGGAAAGTTAGTTGGCTGGATCATAATACATTTTAGCCTATCCCCAACGGGCAGTTTAAAGTGTAGTATCTTCTAGGCAATTAACTAAGCATCCGCATTGACTTTAGATTTCCAAATTTGAGCAGATAACTTTAACCAAAACTTCTCACTGAACATGCATTTCCATTTAACATTCAACCGTGACTTCAAGGATAGTTTAGGAAGCAGCTGCAAATATATCTGTTTAAGAGGGAAGAATAAGAAGGAGTATGAAGGTAACCATGACCAGTCCTTAAAAAAATTGCATTGCAGTGGAGTACAAAGTTTCATAGACAACTCTGCTGGCACCAAGGATTGCACAAAGATCAAAAGCTTTCATATATCTTGGTGATATGTGGAATTGGTTCCTTGATAGACTTAAGCAAAAAATCTTTAACTGGGGGTATAAATTTCTTTCCATGGCTGGGAAAATTCAGGTTGTTAACAAGATTTTCCTTGCTTCACATGTCTATTATTCTTCATGTTGGATGCCTTCTAAATTATATACAGATTTCTATGGGCAAAGTGGGATGGTCACCCAGGATTTATATCCACTTCATGGTCTTATTGTACTCAGCCAAAACATAAAGGAGGATTAGGCCTCATAGACCCAAGAACTCAGGGGATTTGTTTGGTTGCTAAATGGATTATTAGAGCAGTTAAAGGGGATGAACCATGGAAGATCCTCATTCGATATCGGATCAATCAAGCTTCAGTTAAAGGCAAATGGCAGCAAGTGGGCTGGTTAGACAAAATTATTTATACTTCATTTTTCTCTCTAAAGGCTTCTCTTCCCTTGCAGTCTATTTGGAAGACTTGGCAAAATGTTTGTCACTTCTTAAATTGGAGAGGAGCAGATTCCCTGTAGCTTGGTTTCAGTTTTTCCACTTCTTCTATTTGGTGGAACAAGCATATCCTCTATCATGGACAACCCCTTGCTTTAAGTTTTCCGAAACATGCTTATTCTTTGTTCAGAAAAGGGGTCTGTAATGTTGACAATTTGTGGGACTTCAATTCAATGGGTTGGTCATCATGGGACATCCAACATTTGATACACGATTGAACAAGAAGCAGAAGAAGACACATCGTATTGAGACAGACAACTTAACAGTTGTCATGGGATAAGTGCAGACTACTTATATGTCCCTCCAATTCTGGAACGGCAAATTCCAGCAGAAGCACTCTTCGGCATAAGATGTAGCCTGTGTAAACCAGAAACTGATGCATTGCATTCCATCAAAGCCCGACTAGCGAAGCCTTGTCATAGATTGCATGAAAGAATTCGGACTGAAAAGTCAGTGGGAGCTTCATTACAATGACTAGAAGAAAACAGAGAGCGTTGAAGATACAAGACCTTGCTAAGGACCATAAATAATATCCACAGATTTGTTGGTTTCCCAGAATGACATGAAATAGATGGGAGTTTTGCACGAAAATGGAGGACTGTAAGAAAACAAGACTATGGTCTTGGCCGACATAAGGTGTAAATGGCGTTATCGTGTGCGGGGACATTGCTTTTCCGCGAAGTAGAGAAACAGGGCATTGTAGAATCTAGAAATTAGGCAGGCATGGTCAGTATTGGCAGCTACTGAGGTCGATGATTCAAAGTGATTCTATTTAAATATTATTTAATTTAATGGTCACACAATTAATGATAATCGTACATTTTGATTTTAGTATGAGATGTTTTGAATTTGATTGTATGAGTTTTGATGTAAGCTTTTGGTTTAAGGTGTATGTTTTCAATTGATGTTTGGGATCACAATTCAGTGATTCATATAATGGATCACCGAGTTATTATTATGGATTATTGAATTGTGATCTGAAACATCAACAATCCATATCATGAATCACTGAGTTGTGATCTGAAACATCAACTGAAAACATACACTTCAAACCAGAAACATACATCACTACTTCATGGACTGGAAAACTCATACCAATTAATGTATGAATTTTATATCACAATTAAAAGCTCAGATAGTCAAATCCAAAAACATCTCATGCTAATATCATGAACTGTAAATATTTTATGTCTACAATTAATGTATGTTGATGTTTCTGATCACAATGATCCATGATTACATATTCCTCTTCCCAATGATGGATCATTGAGTGTGATCCAAATATCGACCAAAAACATACACCGTGTAAACCAGAAACTTGCATCACTGCTTCATGGACTGGAAATTTTGGCTCTAAGAAAATTCATTGCCAGCAATTCACCGATGGAAAATTCACCGCCACGGAAAATTCACCGCCACGAAAAATTCACCACCAGCAATTCACCGCCACGAAAAATTCACCAACCAAAAATTCACCACCAAATATTTTTAAATTTTATTTGGCGGTAAATTTTCCTTCAGTGAATTCCTCTTCCTGATGATGGATCATTGAGTGTGATCCAAATATCAACTGAAAACATACACAGTTTAAACCAGAAACTTGCATCACTGCTTCATGGACTGTGGAAAATTTGGCTCTAGGAAAATTCATTGCCAGCAATTCACCGATGGAAAATTCACCGCCACGGAAAATTCACCGATGGAAAATTCACTGCCAGCAATTCACTGCCAAATATTTTTAAATTTTATTTGAGGTGAATTTTCCTTCGTGAATTTTCTATGGCGTGAATTGCTGGCAGTGAATTGCTGGCGTGAATTTTCCATCGGTAAATTTTCCATGGCGGTGAATTGCTGACGGTGAATTTTCCATCGCTTGCTGACCATAAATTTGGTATGCTGGAAAATTCATACCATTCATGTATGAATTTTTTATCACAATCAAACTCACACAGTCAAATCCCACAGTCAAATCCCAATATGAACTTAAATATTTTTTTGTCTGCTATTAATCTTTGACTATTAAGTTAAATTATTTTTAAAAACAGCCGCCCTCTTAAAAGTTCACTTTCTCTTGTCAAGTTTACTAATTAAAAAATTCCCTAAAGGGGCTCCTGTACGGAATAGTCCAGCTCTCCAGAATAAATCTATTTCTTATGATTGTCCCTTCGGATGAAGCGTTGAAATATAGGAAGATTTCCATTCTTAGACGCTACCATGTCGTAAGATTGCTCAAGACTTTCAAAGATAGAAGATTTCTTGTTTTCCAAGAAATCGGAAAACAATTTTTCTCAGAACATGGCGTGTTGAATGTTCTCTGCATTCACATATACATGGAATAATCCAGTTAACAGAAAATCCTTTGAATTTTAATTTTTTACAATAACAGGAGAGACGATAAAATCAGTCTGCAAATAATAACAACGGAAGCAGGAGTTCCAACCAAAAGAAAAACTGTAACAGCTGGCGAGCCACCCAGCAGCCATGGCGTTTAAGTGATTGTTATCTCTGATAAACAAGGTATTTTTTTCGCAGTGTATTAAATTATGATATTTTATATAAGAATTCAACTGTAAATTTTTTTAGCGTTGACATTGGACATTAAACACATGTCCCCTAAACCACAGTAATATCTTGCCCTTTCTCAGAAAAGTAACAGAAGTCTGAATCTTGATAACTATCTTGAATCGCTGATAATACAAGGCTGAATCTAAGGATGAGTGAATATGTGATAGCAGAAGGCTGAATCTCTCAGACGTTATTAAAAAAAATATTAAGTCGTGGTATAATGTTTATAGCTATAGTAATTTTTCCATGGTGATGGGTTACAGTTGTTTATCAAACAACAACAGAACAACAGTGGCTGCCAGATATGTTATTGCTATTAATAACAAGAATAGTTGTTTTAATTTAATTTACAATTTTACAGTGACTATTTTATAATTCGATCTCTGAATTTGTGCATCTCAGAGGCTCTCTTGTTTTGTTTATAAACGAGCATCTGCTAAAGAAGCTGACAGAATGTTGTTTTACGTTGCAGTGGTTGCTCAACAACGGAAAACTGCTGATTTTATTTACAGTCCACTGATACCTACTACATCCAACGGTGGGCAGATTCTTGTAATCATTTATTCTAGTAAATCTTCAATTAGCTCATCTTGACTTATTAACTAGAATTTGGACTAAAGTACTGCAGAATTAAGACAGGCACCCAGATATATGCTTGGTCGATATTGCCCTGTTTCTTCCATATTTCTCTATGTTTTATTTCATGACTGCATAACAACTACTGGGTACTCCTGATTTTATTTACAATGGCTTCCTGCACTTTACGTGGATGTGGGCGTTATCTGTGAAGTCCTCAATTCTATAGTAAGTGTGCTGAAATCCTCAATTTATTAATCTTTAAAATTTACAGTGAATTCCTCAAACCAGTAATCTTGTGCCTCTGACTGAATTTCGGGGAGCAGAATTATGCCAGACGCTAAGACTTTTCTTCCTTTGGTATTGGCCTTTTACTTTTCTCTGCATTTTATTTTGGTGCCTGCACAACAACAGCAACAGAATAGTGCTGATTTTATTTTCGAGGGATTCAAGAACTCCAATCTGAGTCTGAGTGGAATGGCAAACATTGATTCTCGAGGCGTTCTAGAGCTCACTAATGTGACGCAGCGAATGCTGGGCCATGCCGTTTATCCATTCCCTCTACAGTTCAAAAATGCCTCCAGCAATTCTACATTCTCTTTCAGTACAACTTTTGTCCTGTCCATTGTGCATGCGTATACAAATGTGGGAGGCCATGGATTGGCCTTTGTGGTGACACCTTCTAGAAGCTTCCAGGGATCCTTTCCCAGTCAGTACCTTGGTATATTCAATTCTTCCAATAATGGGATGGCTTATAATCACATTTTTGCAGTGGAGTTTGATACGGTCAGGGACTTTGAGTTGCAAGACGTTGATGATAACCATGTTGGGGTGGACGTTAATAGCCTGATTTCAAACAAGTCTGCACCCGCGGCCTTTATGAATGAGAGCGGGTTATATCAGGAATTTGATCTCAAGGCTGAAGAGAGCATTCAGTGTTGGATAGATTTTGATGGTCGGGATAATTCACTGAATGTGAGTGTTGTACCAGGAAGTTTGACTAGGCCCAAGGTGCCCTTGATTTCAATGCATCTCGATCTTTCAGGGGTTGTTGAGGAGTTTATGTATGTGGGTTTTTCTTCCTCCACAGGGTTGCTTTCCAGTATACACAGTATTTTGGGATGGAGTTTTAGAATGAATGGGCCTGCACGGGATCTGGATCTTTCAAAGCTTCCTAAAGTTTTGAAATCAGAGTCTAATGATAAGTTGAGATTTGCAATTGGAGCGTCTGTTGCTGCGGTGGTAATCATGACATTAGCAGTTTTTGCAGGGCTTCGTTTTGTCAGGAGATTGAGGGATGTTGAGGTTATTGAAGACTGGGAGCTTGAATATGGGCCTCATAGGTTTTCATACAAGGAGCTAAGGATGGCCACCAAGGGATTTAGGGACAGGGGACTGCTTGGAAAGGGCGGTTTTGGGAGAGTTTATAAGGGGGTCTTACCGAGCAATGGGCTAGAGGTTGCTGTGAAGAGGGTTTCACGTGAGTCTAAACAGGGGCTGAGAGAATTTATTTCTGAGATTTCAAGCATTGGGAAGCTGCGGCATCGAAATCTGGTTCAGTTGCAGGGCTGGTGCAGATATAAGGGGGAACTGCTTCTTGTTTATGACTACATGCCGAATGGTAGCCTTGACAGGTTTTTATTTGAGGATAACAAATATGTTCTAAGTTGGGAACATAGATACATGATTTTGAAGGGCGTTGCCTCTGGTCTGCTTTATCTCCATGAAGAGTGGGAGCAACGGGTAGTTCACAGGGATGTGAAGGCAAGCAATGTGTTACTTGATGCAGATATGAATGGTAGGCTAGGAGACTTTGGACTTGCAAGGTTGTATGAGCATGGATGTAATCCACACACCACTCATTTGGTTGGAACACTCGGTTATCTTGCACCTGAGCTTACTAGGACTGGTAAGGCAACAACATGTACTGATGTGTTTGCTTTTGGGGCTCTGTTGCTTGAAGTGGCTTGTGGGAGGAGACCCATAGAGCCTGAACATTCTCCTGAAGAATTAGTCTTAGTAGAGTGGGTTTGGGGGATGTATTCTACGGGAAATATTTTGCAGGTGGTTGATTTCAAACTTCGGAATGATTATGATGTGAGAGAGGCCGAACTTGTTCTTCAATTGGGTTTGTTGTGCTCTCATCCTCAGCCTGAATCTCGACCCTGCATGAGACAAGTAGTGCAAATCCTTGCGGGAGATATGCTGCTTCCGGCATTGCCATCGGAAGCTCCTTCAGGACGAACATCTCAGTTTTTCGATGACTTTGTTATTTCGTTTCCTTCTTCCGAGCATGGTTCTTTCAATATAACCTCACATGCCAGTGCAATCTCAGATGGGAGGCCAACATTGACACCTGATGGAACATCACCACTTCCCTTAATAAATGGAAGAGACTGAAATATTTCAAGCTATCAGATTGGGGACTCAAATGCTAACACATTCTTATCTAGTTTAAATCTCAGCTGCAGTGAAATTATCCACTTCAAAGCCCTCTGAGTGATTCCAATCTTACAATTTTATTGTGTGAAGAATGTTTTGTTTGTCTTCTGATACATGATGTTATGCACCTCTCTTTATCGGATGCCTATGTATGAGTTGATGCCTTGTCAATCAACTAAACCGAATTAAGTTTAAAAGTCATTCGGTCTTAATCACTATAACCAGTTTATAAATTGTATGTAGGATTAGAGCCTTTGAGGGGGGCTTGGTTTCCCATGGCAGCTCATCTCAGGCTTCCCAGACATGTAGTGCTCGTTCAGAATGAGAATAATACATAGAGATATTTTCTTCATTCCCCACTGTATTGTGCGAACATATGTTGAATCTTATGAGCATGAAATATTTTTTTTTGTGATTAAGAATTCCTAAAAGGAAGCACGGGAATCTGCAATAGTAAAATACATAGATCGCAGAAGTACAGTACTAAGTCACAGGGGATTGTTCCCTGTTCCACTTAAAATTCTATAGTTGGGGACTCGCCTACCAAGTTTGGACAGATGTAAAAGTTCTTGTTTTGTTTTTGTTTTTGTTTTTTTAACACAAATTAGAAAAAAATATTTAGAAAATTTAAATTATGGTTGTCTATTCACATGTCTTAGTGTGTATGTTGTATATATAACTAGGAGAGAAGACCTAGTATCCCCAGGGCTAATTTCTTCGTAGAATTCAAACCGTATGTTGAATCGGAGGGTATTTTTTATGGGTTTTAAGCTCACAATTAAGATCTTATAACTAAGGTTTTGGCCACGGGCAGTGGGAAGTCTTGGGGCGTCCGGATATTATCTTGTAGCGAGTCAAAAGACACCTTTTAGAGGTGTAGATGCGCTTCTTAGATCACCTAACGTCCCAGTATCTGCTAGCTATAACCACCAAAAATAATCTAAAAAAACACCTAAATGTGTCACTATAACATTTAATTAAAACTATTTTATCATTCAAATCCGCTCAAAAGTCAATGGGTCTAATTCACATTAGCACCTGATAAAATCATTTTGGCACCCATTAAAAATCACTCCTACATATTAATCTCCTAACATTAGCACCGGGCACCAAACACATTACACCCCAATTAATCTTCATTTGGGGTCTGATTAATGCATATGACTAATTTTTTTTGTGGGTATCACATTCTTTTCCCTCATTTTACCACGCGCTCTGTCTGGAAGGTTCTCGGTGATGGAAGCGAATGCAGATTGTGACAACTCTCCACGGCTCTTGTTGGTTCACACGCCTTGAGGTAACATCAAACATCATTCTCCTTTGAATATGCAAACAATGGTACTAGTGAATCATTTTCTTCTACATCTTTCATGACCTGTGAAGGGTTTATTCGATGATTGAAAAATTATTACTACTTGTTTATGAAATAAATCATTCCTCTTACATGCCTTTTCACCATGTACTGTTTGATTTTGTCGGGTCATGATGCTGGTGTTTTACACACAAGTTTTTTTGGGGTTAAATGATTTCCTCTCCTCATTTTACCGTGCGCTCATAGCCTGGTAAAGTCGATTATGTCATGATTTTGTCTACAAAAATGATAGAGGAATTTCG